>JAVJIF010027493.1:0-94667 GCA_038442645.1 Agave tequilana
TTTTTTTTATGATATCATAGTTATAGGTTGGAAGGATGATTATCTGGAACAAGTTAATACAGTACTACACCATTGTTAGTTTTGAACGAAAATGAGCCTGCTAATCTTATTGAATCCCATCATTCCTCCCCAAAAGAAAAAAATAAATAGATGTTAGATACAAAGTGATAGCCAGGCCCCAAACATTAAATTTGGTAAATTCTTTAATGGAGCATCTTATCTTGGTCAATTCTTTGAGAAGCTTTCTTGACTTGGCTAATCCTTTCTTAGAGATTTCTGACTTAGAGCCATTTTACGTAGCCAACCCTATTTTTATGTTGACAGCTTTGGTGCTCATACTGATGACTAATCCTACTGTTATAGCACATTTACAGATGAAGAAACTATAAGAAAAATCTACTAAGGAAATTGTTATTGTGAAAGTAGGCACTTACAACCAGCCCTTTCAGAAATGCATTTATGAAAGCGGTTCACGATTAAGTGTAAAGGATAAATAAAGTACATTAAACACAACCATAAAAAAATCCCGAGAAAACTCCAGTGTGGACAAATAACCTTCATAAACTAATGCACACACAGACAACAAAAGTAGGTCAATAAAACCTATTCGCACGGACATGGCAACACCGACATTGACACGATGCTAATACTTGATAATTCTTAAAAATCAACAAACAAACACATGCGTTCAACATGAGTGTGAACATGTGTTCAACGCGACACTGCTCCATGCTAGGAGTGTTCATGCCACATAAGCAAAAACCATTTGAGCACTATAATAACATATATTGAAAGGACAGCTCATAAAGTTCCCATTTTACCAACATAAGAAGATAAAAGTTTAAAGAAAAAGAACACAAAGGCGATACACAAAACAATTAAAAGGGGGAAATATGTATGTAACATTGTAGCACATGATAAGCTGAAATATTAAGCAACATATCTACCGTGTAAATAACCAATATGGCCATAATAAAATCACATGGTTACTCAAATGATAACCTAGATTTTTAGAAACATGTCTTGGTTACTCAGATGATAACCTAAATTTTAAGAAACATGTCTAACATTGTGAATATCAAGGTGCATCTCTTTATGGTCAAAGTGAGTGATTTGCATGTTCCATGCAGCGCAGGGATCAATCTCTATCTGCAACAGCAACATAAGAAACCAGATTAAGCTCCTAAAATATTAGGAAAACCATATAACTAAGCACTATATACTCTGTTTGTGTAACAAAAACACTCCTCAAGAACTACAAGCCATAAACGCACAAAAATTGAATACAAGGTTCAATGTAGATGAGAATACTAGTGAGGTACACTGAGCATCATGTGATAAGCATAAACAAAATCAGTATAATAAATTAACCACATGAAAACATATAGAAAAGATTTACAGGACACATTTTGAAATTACATTCATAAAGAAAATATACACTGTGCAAGTATAAAAGATTGAATTAGCCAGTAGAATTTAACATCAGAACAGATTATGAAACTCAATAGGGAAAAATAAGGGAACCCTGTAAAGAAATAACTGCAACTAATGCTTTCATTTTGATGGAATGAAAATATAGAAATCTGCAAACTGAAGCTTAATGTTGCACATCATTCAATAGGCACATTTAGATTAGTGGCAAATCTTAAAGCAACTCCTTTATTAAAAATAATCTTTTAATCATAAAACAACAAAAACCTAAAATCTATTACAGAGTGGAACAAGACTAAGGAGTTTATTCATACATCAATAGTGCCTAGATCCAAGCATAAATCTGCAAAAGAATTGAACACAATCAATCAGGCTTCAACAAAATCACCGGAGAAGTATATGATTGGCCTTTGATGCCTTTTTCAGAGTATAACAAACAAAACAACATTTGTCATTACAAAATTTCTTGAGATAGTCAACTAGAGGTCGCAATGAGATTCAACAGTCATGGTTTCTTCGAAAAACATCGTCAACTTCATAAAACATACTAAAAGTTTTAGTTTTTAAACTTCATAGCACCTACTTAAAGTTATAAAGAAAACCTAACTTAAAAAAAATCATCTGAAACAAATAACCAAACAGCTGAAATAGTTCTTCTTAAAATTATGCTAGTGACTCATTCAGAAAATCATCCGAGGATAACTAGAATGAAAGAATAAACTAAATAAATCTCACAACAAAGACAGTGGAAATACACAAGATAGGTATTAAATGAAATTGGGAAGTCAACTAACTAAATTCACTAACATCAACATAAATAGGATCTTCATGTGGCTGTGTAAAAAGTCATGGGCCAAATCCCACAACACCAGGTTATAACCTATTCTCACAGAAGACAGAAAGCAAAAAAGAGAATAAAGAGAGAAGAGGACCAAAACAACAGATCATATTATAAAACAGAATAGGAAAAACCTATCTAAAAGAAGGGCAACACAAACCATTAACAAATAGAATTGCATTATCTGCAACAGTGTTCCCTGCCTCAAATTCATAGCTTTGATTGGAGTGTTATAGGGACAATCTGGTTGACCTCTCTGGATTAGATCCCCTCAAGTGTGCCTGAAAGAAAAACATGTCAAATTTTAAAGAAGAAAGTGTTCACCAAATTTACTGATTGCAACATGTCAAATTACTGATTGCAACATCTTGAAATTGGTTGATTAAATAAAAGGTGACCCAATTTAACATATTCATGTGAAGATTTTCCCTTTCAAGGACATCAATGAACCAAAATGAAGACTATAGAGCATGAACGCTCAGAGATTGACTCTAAACAAGCTTAGATTTGTCCTCTGCGTAACAACTTCATCCAAATAATTGAAAGCACAAAAAATATCTATAGAGGACAGTAGAATTATTCATGGTTTTGAGACTTTAGAAAATAAATATGAAAATATAATCAATCCAACATCCTGAGATGGTTTTATTAAAAAAAAAGGTGAGCAAATTTAACATATGTATGAGAAAATTTCCCGTGCGAGGACATCAAGGACCAAACGAAGTTTGTAGAGCTAAAATGATAGATGATATAACTAACTTAACAAGCTGTTGTGTCCTCTGGCATAACAACTTCATCTAAAATAATTGAAAGCACAAAATAATATCTCTAAACAATATTATTCATGTTTTTAGAGAACAAAAACAACAACAACTATTCATGTTTTTTAGAGACTTCAAAAATAAATATAGATCAAAAACCAACCAATTAAGCGGTTGGTCGTGGGTGGGTTGGAAACTTGGAAATGTAAGGACACACACGTGAGACCATCATGGAGATCACTTGATCATTGTGCTCAGCTATGATCAAATTGAATCAGAATTGTGTGAACTGAGAAGATATATCACTGCATGGAGGCCAACTAAGGCACGTTTGAAGGTACAATGCAAACAACTACCATGCTCCTATCAAAGTGCACAAGGAATATATACTTGGGCGAATTAAAAGAATTGTATGCTGCATATGTGTCTATCCTCAAAAAAGGAACATTTGCTGCAAATCCACAAGGAGACTGTCACTAAAATACAAATATAGGCAGTTGATTTCACCCATTCGAGTAATAATGAATACAGAAAATTGGCCTTGGACGCCTCACTTTTCAATTAATTTAGGGGAAAACTCAATTACAAATTTATTTCTGCTTCAGCCTCAATCCACGTTAGCATAAATTGATTCCTCCCAACGACTACTTCTTTATATATTTTTATTTTTTATTTTGCCCTTCCTCATTGCTCCTGACGTTGCTCTCCCCTCAACCCTGACCCGATGCAGAGTAATTGCGGATCGATCTGATTTCGATTTTGGACTGGATCATGACAGAATTTCAATTTTGGAAGAGCTAGGACTGCGACTCGTGACCTCTAATACACATTCTCAATTACAGTTTTTATGAGGATCGCAGTCCTTATTATGAGGACTGGTACTCATAATAAGGACTACTATCATGGTCGTAGTCATTATTATGAGGACTGCAACTATCTCCTCTCTCACTATATTACTCTCCTCTAAAAACCTAACTCTTCCAAAATCAAATCAACTCATGAGTCGCAGTCCTCACATAAAAGGATTCCACACATTTCAGCATCGTCATCATCTAGCAGAAAACAAATCAAAAAATTGAGGTCGCAGTCTTTTATATGAGGGCTTTGTGAAAACTTCGACTGTAGTAGTAACGATCGATATACAATCCAAATCTAAATAAACATTGATCACAAACACAAACAAAACTCATCGAGAGCACGAATAAACGAGATCTGCCAAAAGTCGATCCCCAAAAAAAATTGGTCTGGGGGCTCTCTTCCCCGGGAGGAGGCTCTCCGCCCCTTCCACCCCCACGACGACCTGACTTCGGAGGTCAATCCGCAAATTACTCTATGTCGGTTCAAGATTGAGGGGAGAGCAACGTCAGGAGCAATAGGAAAGGTTAAAAGAGAAAATAAAAATATATAAAGAAGTAGTGGTTGGGAGGAATCATTTATGCTGACATGGACTGAGGCTGAGGCGGAAATAAATTGTAATTAAGGTTTTCATTAAATTAATTGAAAAGAATGGAGCCCAAGGCCAATTTTCTATATCCATAATTAGACATGATTTTGCAAGCAGAAAGTGCAGCATAAGTAAACAAAACACAACAACAAAAAGCCTTAACAAAATCAATTTTAAAAAGTTGCCATGATCATAGGTACTACGAAGACTGTTACAGTATATGTAGCTACCCAAACAGAATCCCTTCCAGATGCGAAGTAACGTCCATAATTAAACATAACCCTGCAATCAAAAAGGGTTGAACAAGCAATATTCATACACACACTAACAACACAAGCCACTGTGAAATCCATACTTAAGACACCAATCATAACAAAAAATGAAAAACCATGTCATAGAAAACCTATTGACCAAATTATATTAGAGGATACACTTTGAAGAGAATAAGGACAAAAAAAATTAAGCTTCGCAATATCAATTACAAATGAGAAAGATAAATGCACCTTCACTAGCTAAGTTTAGACTAATGGGCCAAACGAATGAGAATACTAAGCGCTTCGCCAAGGTGCTTCTCTTTATGGAGATCTATTTTATATCTTTTATCTGAAAAATCTAATAAGAGCAACTTGATATCGATCTATACAATATATAAGTTACAATATAGAGGAGATATAGCTAATCCTTAGAAAATAGGGAAAAATAGAGTAGAGATAAGTCAATGCAGAAAAATATTCAATGAAACATAAGGGGAAAAAAGAAAAAAAAAGTAAAAACTGAAGAAAAAATTTAAAACTAAAAAAACGAGAAAAGAATCAGAAAATGAAAATAAAACAAAAAATTTGGAAGAAAAATTTAAAAAAATCTAAAAAGAAAAAAAATGAAAGATAGGGAAAATAAAAGCAAAAATACAAAAAATTGAAGATGAAGAAATAAAAAAAGAACAGTGTCAGAAAAAGAAAGAAAATTTTAAAAAGAAACAAAAAGAGTTTTTATTAAGAAAAGAAATTAAAAGATTTATGAAAATAAAGAAAAGAATTATAAAGAAAAGAAACAAAAAAATCTGCATGAAAAAATAAAGAAAGAAAATAAAATATAAATAATCAAACAGAAAAGAAAATATCTTTACAAAAAAATCAAAAAATAAAATTAAATAAAACAAAATTTGGAAAAAGACAAGTAAAAATATGAGAAAAAATAGAAATGTAAGAGATAATCTAAAAGAAACATTAAGCAATGTAGAAAGAAATGTGAGAATATTCAAAAGATAATTGAAAGAAACTTTGAATGAAAATAATCAAGAAAAACGAAAAGAAAGAATGGGAGAAATAAAATAGAAAGCCTACGAAAGAAACAAAAGAAAAACTATGAAAAAATTAGCAAAGACAGAATGACAAAGTAGTAGAAGAAAATTATAAGAGAAGAATAAAATGGGGAAAAAAAGACAAATAATTTTAAAAAATGTTGGAAAAATAAAGAAAAGAAAGAATTAGAGAAAGGGAAAAGAAAAAAATCTAGAAAACATGAAGAAAGAATATAAAGAATTAAGTAAAATCGAACTAAAAAATGAAAAGAAATAACTGGGAAAAAAAGTACACAAATCAGAATAAATACAAGAACAAAATTTGGAAAAAGAAAAAAGGAACAATTGGGGAAAAGAAGAAAATAGGTGGAGAAAAAAAAATGAAATAATTAGTTAAAATGAAAAAAATCTGCAAAAGATAAAGAATTGAAAAAAAGTTGAATAGATTTAGAAAATATAAAGAAAAAAGAAATCGTAAGAAGAGAAAAAATGTGAAAAGAGGGAAATCTGGGAAAAAAAAAAAGAATCATCAAAAATGAAAAGAAATAATTGGGAAAATAATGAAACAAAACAATTAAAGGTAAAATAGATTAATAGAATCAGAAAAAACAAAAAAGATCATGAAAACAAAGATAAGAATTGTAAACAAATAAAAAAGGAAGTAAAAGAATAAAAGTAGAAAAATCTGCAAAAAGTAAGAACTTGAAAAAAAGTTGAATAGAATCAGAAAATATAAAGAATAAAAGAAATCTGATGAAAAAAACTGTGGAAAAAGGACAAAAATCTGGAAATTAAAGAAAAGAAAGAATCAGGAAAGAAAAGAAAAGAAAAAATTGAAAGAATGAAAGGAAAGAATAAAAATGTAGAATAAATCAATAGAATCAGAAGAAACAAAAGGATCATGTAAACGAAAAAAAATAATTTTGAAAACGAAAAAACAGAAGTAAAAGAAATCAATGAAGAAAATGGGATAAAAATCTGAAAAGAAAAGAAAAGGAAGCAAATGAAGGAAAAAGAATCAGATAAAAAAAATCAAAGATGGAAAAAACGAATAAAATAAATAAATGTTAAAAGAGGAAAAAAATTATAAAATAAAAATAAAGAATCTTAGTTTAGGCAGTATGACCCTTCTCCTTGCAAGAAGTTGTGGGTTAAGTTCTCCCTGCATGCAAGTAGGGATTCTTTAATTTTTACTCTCAAAAAACCCTTGGGACTTTGTTATAACCGAGGATGTGATGAGTCGACATTGAAAAGAATCTAAAAAAAAAAAAGAAAAATGTAATTAGAAAAGAAAATATTCAGAACAAAGAAAAAAAATTTAAAAACGAATGGGAAGAGTAAAATAAAATAAGTAGGGTACGAGTTAGTTAGAAAAAAAAAGCATCTGGTAAAAAGAAAATAAGTATACATAATTAAAAAAAAAGTAAAGAAAGAATCAAAGGAAAAAAAGAAAAGTAGAGTTAGAAAAAAGAAAAAACAAAGAAATCAGAGAAAAAACAAAAAATTAAAGTCAAAAAAGAAAAAAGGGGAAAAAGTATAAAAGAAGAGAACAGTCAACTGAGGGGGGAGGGCGGGAGATACCTGTTGAGAGAAATAGAGGATCCTTTGTCTCGTAATTTAAGGGGGGAGAGGGAGGAGAAGAAAGGAAAACGTTAAAAAGAATATCAAAAAGAAGTATCCAGTGAGAGAAAAAAAGATGAAGAATGAGTGAGAAAGAGAGAGAGTTTCCGTAATTTAAGAGGGGGAGAAGGCATCGAGGAGAGAGAGAGAGAGAGAAGAGAGAGAGAGAGAGAGAGAGAGAGAGAGAGAGATGTAATTAGGCTTTTCCCATTTTTTATTTTTTTAGAGAGACATGATTTACCAAATATAAAAACTTTAAAATTACAACACAGGAGTCCAATTTTCAATTGACTCCAAATTAGACTGGAAATTCTATTAGTGCTAATATAGAGCAAATAGGAGTTCTAATTATATTAAGACAATAAAAATAAAAATAAAATTATATAATTACTAAAAATATGAAAAGATAGAAAGATAATTGGGGACACGTAATTTGAAACTGTTTTCTTTAAGAGAAGTAGATTGGTCTAATGTGTGGTGAAAAGAGGACCTGGGTAGTTGCATTAAGAGTTAATACTAGACTCTGATCAAGGTATACTATATATCAGCACAACACCAGAAACTGCCCTGGACTACTCATACACATATATTAGCAGATAGTGAGCAAAATTCAATAACAAGTCTGCCTTCCCAACAAAATTATTCTGAACTATAAAGTGTATTTGAAATAGAGTGTGGTGTGCGGGGAGATTAGTAATATATAAATAGTGCATAGTGTGATACACAAAAATAAATGAAGGAAACAACCATATTTAAAAGAATCCTTCATTAAGCATTTTTTTGCCCTTCTTTTGAGAAACTTTTTGATTTTAAGTTAATATCCATAGCCAACCCCATTTTGACAGGAAAAGGCATGTTGATTAGTCCCTACTTTTTAACTCAAAAAAGGGAAAAAAAAAGTCAGTCCCCACATTTAGAATATCTAAAGTCATAAACAAATTATAGTAAAAAGAATAATACACTAGGAAGATAGTTATTATGAACGTCAGCACTTACTACCAACCCCTTGCCAAGATACATTTATGAAATCACATGCATAATTAAACATAACTCTGTAGAGAAACAAGAAAATTAAACTAAGTCATCAAAAATCCTAGAAAAACCAAATGATATATAGCCTTCAAACACATACTGCCAACAAAGTTCGGTCAAATAGTTAGCGATCATAACACAGACTGAAAGGAAAGGTCCTAAATAGCATTGACCAAATTAAAAAATATATGAGACAATAAACTTAAACCATAAGAAAATACTCTCTGCAAGTACAAAGATTGAGCTAGCACCATAAAACATAATTGCAGAAAATGATCAGAAAAATCAACTATAAAAATTAAGCAACCCAGTAAATAATAACTGGAACTAATGATGCCACTTAGACAGATATGAGAACATGAAGACCTTCAACATGAAGCTTACATAAAAAAAGAAGAAGCAATATACAAAGACCTTACAGAAACTCATATAGTCCAAACTCATAGCCGAACATGCCGCCCTTCCTTCTTCACTGTAACTGAATACCTCCTCCCTCCACAAATGGTGCTGCCAGATTCTATTATCTTAACCACTAGGGGCGGTAGGTATAACTTATAACTAAATCATTATATAGTTTACCATACACGAGAATATGGATGAGATTTTCAAATATCAACGGTATTAGATTCTAAATGGTTAAAATAATTTATTTATGGCATATAACTAATGATATGGTTTCCGAGAAGCATACTTATAATCTACATTAAAACCTATCTAATGTGGTTATAAATTAGAAGAGCTGAGTTTTGGTTAAAATTATATATATTATTTGCAAGAAATTTGTAATTTTCCTTAAATCTTTTCCCAGCCCCACCTGAGAAAAAAATGCCCCGCGCGATCATAACTAGAATGAAGGAGTCAACCAAGAAATCTCATACAGAAGATAGTGTAAATTTACAAGATTAATAAGAAGCTAATTGGCAGTGAATTGACTTATTAATATCCGCATGAATAAGATCCAACGAGGTCACACATGGTATCTTTTGAATCCTAGAAACAACCCCACCCCACCCCCCACCCCACCCCCAACTAGGCCTGTCAACAAGGCGGGTTCGTGGCGGATTTGTGTGGTACCATACCAGGACCCGGTTACCCAAGGGGGTACCATACTTGTCCCGGTTACCCAAGGGGGTACCACACCCTCCCCGTTTACCCGCAGGTCCTAAAGGTGGGTTCCCATACCCGAACCCGCTGTACCCGCGGGTCCGGACCCGTTTACCCGGACCAAAACAACATCCCATACGGAACCGTATCATCATCATCTCGGGCGTAAAGCCAGATGGGCTTGAGGGGAACTACGTTGGTCTTGATTCTGGACAAACAGTTTGCTTGCTTGTTGGTTTGGTCTCAAGAGCCATTCTTGTTGGAGTTGAAGATGAAGATCAAGAGGTTTTGTAATTGTAAGTTTGTAACTTGCTAACATACACATACACGCAGACTTTATATAGGCAGGCCCATAGGACCAGTTCAACTGCTGAAAATTTGGGAAATGAGAAATGCAAACATGCACAAAACAGACGTTTCAGTTCTCAAGAATCAAGTAAGCGCAGCCTTGAAGTTGAAATCAAGTTTAATGGACTCCATAAATATTCCTCTTTGACCATCATTAGCATCAAACATGCCTTTTATCAAGCAGCCCAAATTTGGACTTATCTTGTAAAGGCCCATTATAGAGGCACTAATGATCTTTAAGATTATGTGATGGGCCTGAAAATGGGCCAACGGCCTGCAGCAGTTATTATTCTCATCTACAAAAAAAGCAGTTGTGCTTCTGTGTTGGAATCGGTAGAAAGCCATGAGATGTAGGCCAGGTACAAATAGCAAGTCTGACAATGGCATGGTCCCAGCCTAGCTGCTGATATCGGGTTGTTGGTGTTGGAGAAGAGAAGAGGAAGATGGAGAAGAGAGGGAAGGAGAAGAGGACGGCGACTTTGAGAAAGAGAGTGAGTGGCAGGTTAGGGTTTTTAATAGGGTAAATGGGTAAACGGGTATGGTTCATGTAAAATCATATTCGACCCATTTACTAATCGGGTAAATGGGTAAACAGGTATTCGGGTCCAGGTCTAAAACTGTGATTCCCATACCCGTCTAATCAGGTCCGGGCCCAGACCCGACGCGTTGACAGGCCTACCCCACCAACACCCCCCCCCCCCCCAAAAAAAAAAAAAACCCACCACCTAAACCCATAATAAAAGAAAATTAAGGAGTACCCTCTAAGAGGCTGACAAATAAAATTTTGTAAGTTAAATGCAATCAACAAAGCAATAGATCTCCTAAAAGAAAGATAGTAAAAAATATTACCATGAAGTACTTATAATAAAGGGGAAGAGATATATCTTATAATAAATTAGTTATATTAATAATCAAATAAATCTGAGCCAACAACTATTCACTGCCCCAAAATTCCAACTTGGAATGAACTGTTGTAACACAGTGTGGTAGATTCCTCTGGATTGAATCCTCCCCAAGTAAGTCTGAGAGGAAAAACATGACAAAAACTAAAGTATGAAACAAATTAACAACATCTGATAACAACATCATTGATTGCTTGAAAATGTGGTGATCCAATTTAACAGCTATTCATGGGAATAATTTCACTATCAATCTATGAAATCAGTAAACCAAAATAAAGACTACAAAACTATGATGGATCAAATGATGTTAGCAGAGACTAACAAGTTTGGATGCTTCAAAAAAAAATTTGGCATGCTTTCATCTAAAATACTCTAAAGCGCATAATCCCAAATCTTGAAAACAGTAGAATCATCATGGTTTTTGGAGTTTACAAAATAAATATAAACCAGACTAATTGAAAGGGGGCAAGAAGTAGAATTATATTGTTAAGTTCATCAACAGTCAAACTTACAGAAGTAAGTACAAATAGACGCAACCATCGTTGATATTACTTGACTGTTCTGATGCACTCTTTGATCAAATTGCACCAAATCTTTGCGGTAAATCATTGCAACTGCAGCTACAATATGCTGTTTAGATAGAAATCCAACATTTGAAGCAATGTGCACTTATCCTAAAGAAAGTAATGTCAACCAGAATAAGCTCTTGCTAAAAAAAAATGGCGAAATCTTAAAATTCATTGACGACCCACAACTGACACATAGAGTAACTACTTGTATCCCAATTTCAGAAAACCAAGCATCGAGATCATAATTTCACCAAGGGAACATAACAAGCCCGGTTGATGGCTAACTGGACAAGGGAACAAAGAATTGTAACAAAGTCTTCACCTTTTTGCGCTTGTGAAGACGTTATCACTTCCCCTGAAAATTAGAAACCCTACAACCCTAATTCAGAAAATACCCAATAACTGGGAGATTCATGGATACGAACCCTAATTTCAAGATAGAAGGAAGGGAATTAAAAAGATAGAATTAAAAAATAGTACAGTTGGCACGAGTTAAACCCTAGTTCATTGCTGGCATAAAATCTCATACTAAAACCCTAATTCCACCAATACCCAAGAATTGAGAGACTCACGGATAAAACCCCTAATTCAACAAACCCTAATTTCAAGAGAGAAATGACAGAATTAAAAAAATATATAAGATCAAATTAACCCTAATTCCTTTCAGTCATCAAATATGAAGAACCTTACCTTCACTTGGAGCTTCTGCCGATCCCTTATCGTCTCTCCTCTCCTCGAGTGACGACTACGATTTCGAACAGATGAAGGCGGGGAAAGGGGACGCGCTTTATTTATATAGGAGCCGAGGGGGCCGGACTGTTTGACTGCGTCGGAGGAACGCTACAGTGAATGCGTGCTTTCTTTAAGTTAAAAAAAAGAAAACAATAAACGCGTATACTCTGTCTACGCGTAAAACCAAGACCGCGAGAAAATGCGCGTATATCCCATCTCATCAATACACATACAACTATATTTATGCATGAATACCCACAGATACTCTATATATAATCTATAATTTTTAGCTCAGTAAACCTCTCATAAGTCAATAACCAATATAACTAGATTACCACTTGCAGTGAAACCGAGCGTCGAAAAGGAAAGAGGGGGAAGAGAAGAGGAGGAAGGAGGGGAGAGTTGATAGGGGGGAAGGGAAGAGAAGAGAGAGGAGCAAGGGGGATGGGGAAGACAGGGAGAGAGGAGGGCCACTGGACTCTCTCTGGCTTATTCTTTTTGGGGACGGACGGACGGACAAAGTCTAAGAAGAAGTCACGAAAGAAACCTCGCTTCGCTTGGTTATAATTTGCCTAATCAACAATCTATAACTTTTAGCTCGGTAGACCTCCCATAAGTCAATAACCAATATTCGCCCCCATATAATTATAATTTGCCTATCCATTTATAATCTATGAGTCTACAAGTACTCCTAGAAACAAATAATTTCCGCCTGTTTTCTCCTCAGAGCAGTATACTTGGTAAAAAAATGTTCTCTGATTTTCTTATAAATGATATCTTAACTAACAAATCTTTAATATATATATATATATAATAATTTTTTAATATTTTCTCATCTAAAACTCCATGAAAATAATGATAAATTTTAAAAAAAAAAAAAACTTCAAATACCTGCCATAACCTAACCCTTCTTCTTCTGTAAATTATAAACTATAACTTATAATTTGCTTATGATTTATATTTATTATATATAAGTCTATAAATATTCCTAGAGGCAAATAATGTCCTACCTCTTTTTCCCCTGGGAGGAGTACATTCAATATAAAAGCATTTTAAATCTTCTAATTTACTTGAATTTTTTTATTTCATTTTTTTATGGACTTTTCTTCATAATATACAAGTTTAGGGCCTAGCCCATGAGTTTAGATCTTTGCCGGAGACTTTAATAGGGCTTTCTTTCCAATACATGGGAGGAAATTCATAACTTATCATTTGGAAACAAAAAAGCGAGAAAATTTTCCTTTTCTCCCTTTTTTTGGGTCAGTCAGAGGCTACGTTTCGATGGTCTACAGACCATAAGAGTTTAAGATTGGCTATCGCTATTCTCACAAAGGGAGAGAGCATCTAGTGTTCCATGAGGACTAACATGGTGCTCATGGAAATGAGAGAGAGAGAGAGAGAGAGAGAGAGAGAGAGAGAGAGAGGAGTTAAACAGGGGAATGGGCCGGTCCCATTATTTCATCTTCTCTCTGTCTTTCACATCTCCCAGAGCACCAGGGAGCATGTGATACTTTTTCCTCGCAGAGTACTTCGTCGGTCGGTTATGTGTAAAAGTAGAAACCATACTTTTCACATTTTAAGTTCATATAATATGGTTGTTCTTTAAAAAAATCATTTGATGTGATGTGGGATCATTTTTCCAGTGATACAATGAGAATCTTCTATTATTATATATATGTTGAATATTAAGTATTTGTCTCAAGACTAAGACTTTACGTAGAAAAGGAAAAAAAACAGTTCTTGATCTTAAGATTTAGTAGATCAAGCATGTATGTTGTTAAATTAAATAATCTTAAAAATGACATATTAGAACAAACCAATATTTTTTACAAAAATATGATACAATATTGTGAGTAAAATCAGCCGTAAGAAAAATAGAGAGAGATTATTTTCAAAATCAGAGTGGCCTTCATCCACTACTGTTGAGTTAGAGTTGGTAAACACAAAAACACAAAACTCATGAGTGTGAAGATAACTCAACTATATGTGTAAGCATTGATTTCTTTAATAATAACAAATTTCTAAGGTTTATCCTGCTATTAGATAATTCTTATACAAAGTTTTGTTAAAAAAGTGTTATATATTTTCGATCAACGAGGTTCAAACTATTCAGTTAGGATGGTTATTAGAAATTATGAGTTTAGAATAAGTTTGCATAAGATATTGGCGGGGTCAAATTAGACGATTTAGTCTTTTTGGGCAAAATATGTAATAACAATAATGTTATATAAATTGTTAGCAAACATGTAATGTATTAGCATACAATTTAAGGACTAGTTCTCTAATATCCAAATTCTAGTTCTTTTTTATTTTCTATGCGAAACTTCATTTACCAAAACCACTAGCCAAACCACCAATCAAGAAACACCCAAGGCCCTTCTCGTTTGTATGTGTGAAAGAAAACACAATATGTACTCCTTTAACAATTTGTCCATCCCAATAAGCTATAACAGGCACTCGATTGATGCAAGAAGATTTAATGCCAATATTGTATGCTCTAATATCACTAATTATGATTTGACCACCTCAATAAAACCACAATGAGACTTCAAATGCTGCCATCTACACTGTAGAAGAAAATGTACTCAAAATTTTGTGACTTTGGGACATCATTTTTATTTTTATATAAAGAAAAGTTATGGAAGAAGAAAGAGATTTATGGAGTAACAAAAATTAACCTTCTTTTATATTTTTCTCTACCATTTGTATTTAAATATATAAAGACTTGCATTCTATTTACAGGAATATAAATTCTCAAACTTTTTAATTGATTGAAATCATTCTTTTCACGTTTTAAATTTATATGTTATGAAATGGGTTCATTTTTCTCACGACACAGTGAGAAACTTTTACTGTCATATATGTTGAATTATGAAGCATTTGTCTTGAGGCTAAGCCTTAAACAAAAAAAGAAAAGAAGCTAATTTTATAGTTTTAGAATTTAGATCAAGCATGTATGTTATTAAATTAAATAGATTTTACGAATGAGATATTAGAAGAGATCAATATATTTGGAAAGCATGTATCATTCCCCGTTAAGTTCGAGTTGGTAAATACAGGTCACTTTAGTTGTCAGTGGGACTTGCATATAACAATTTCAGAGCATTCAATTGGCTAATTTATCAGCTAAATTGATATTTTGGAGCCTATATATTATATATGATAATTTAGAAAAAAAAGAAATTTCTATATATTATTGTATATTCTTTCACCAAGGATTACATCAATATATATAGAAGTAGAGAAAAGAATACAAGAAAAGTATACATGTGTAGATACAATGTATTATATGTCTATACACATGTCTAGATACAATGTATCACATGTCTGTTACACCCTCCCTCAAACTCACGATGGATCAAATACCGAGAGTTTGAAAATACGCTCGCTGATTATCTCTTGTCGATGACGGAAATGGTGAAGTCATTGCTCCTCAAATACCTCATGTCGGCAGCAAAAATGGTGAAGTCATCGCTCATCGATCGTCTCTCATCGACGGCGAAAATGGTGGGTAGAATCGGCCACGCAGGGCAGAGGTGAATACTGACGACACGACATAAAGAGACAACGGTAGAAGGGCTCACGAGGACTCGAGTATATGAATTCTGCAGCAAGGTGGCAGAGACAGCGCTAGAGTAAGATATCGTCCAGGTCGACAATAGCGGAAGATAAAGAGATGGCCCAGGCGAAAGTGGCCCGGCGCAAAGCACACGCTAGGGAGCATGACCCAACGCAGACTTATTGATAGCGTAAAATGATGATCAACAAAGGAATGGCTCTGATACCATGATAATTTGGAGAAGAAAAAATTTCTGTATATTATTGTACATTCTTTTACCAAGGATTACATCAATATCTATAAAAATGGAGAAAAGAATATAAGAAAAGTATACATATTTAGATATAATATATCACATGTTTATACACATGTCTAGATACAATGTATCACATGTATGGCATGTTTGTCAACAATATAGTTGAAGAAAAAAATATAAAACAAGCTACCATAGACATTGGTCGGGTCCTATTCACAAACTGTGATGTAAGTTACAAAATTTGGGGTTTTTTTTGTCAAAATAGTTTTATCCTTCAAATGAAATAACAATAGTCTTATTTATAAATATTTAGCATGCTAACAGGGTAGGTAGATATTATTATGTCATTAGAGAAATTATTGCTCTAAACTTCAAATTCTCCATTTATATATTCTAGATAGAGCTCATTTATCAAACACATTTAGAAGATCACTACTCAAGAAACACCATTTTCTCTCCTCATTGGATTTATATATATATATATATAAAAATACAATACATTAATAGCTTCCTTCTTAAACAATATTTATATCTAACCTTTCGTGACCCTAACACCATTGTTTATTTGTCCACCTCTATAAACCATAACAGAAACTCAAACGATGCCATGTACATACATTGTCGAAAAAGAAATTGATGCCAATAGATAATAATTTGCTTATACATCATATGTACATGCATACTTACGAGTTTTGAGGGGAGTTGGTTTAAAAAGATACCTAACTTTTCAAAAATCTAGCATTTCTAATGACTCTCATGTTAGCAATTTTCAAAAAAAAAAAATTGATTGTATAAAAACTTAAAACCGGAAGAATAAATTGTACCTCTGGTCATAGCTATCAAATTCAAATTCTTGTTGTAATAAAATAAAAAATACCAGGATTTTGAGATTCGTTGGCTAGTCTATTTAAGACTTTACATTGATAAAAAAAATGGAATCTCGCACACTTTCTTGTACACTAGGGACTCTTATCCCTTAAGAATAATTTGACTTTTGATTTCTCTTCCCATCAAAAAAAACATTACAAATAGGAGTAAAATAGGTAGTTGTAACTCCACTCAATATGTCCAACATTTAGGAAAAATTAACTACTAGTGAGTTTTCCTTTAAATTTCTAATAAGCCACAAAAACTAAAAGAATGGTTATTTTATTTATCAAATAAAATAAGATCCAACATTCTCCCACTTAACCTATATAATTCTTAACGTGTATTAAATTTAAAATTAATACATGAACAAATTTTTCCCCTATATTCTTATACTCAAGCAAAAGAGTTTAAATCATATGAATCATGACGGCAAGTCCTCTAAGATGAAGTATTATTTTTCATGTATTACAATGTAACTTTCACATTTGAATAAGGGCAATATGTGGGCCATATCTTTATGGATGAGCTTTCAAATGCTCATTCAAGGTCTATTTAATATTCAAAATGCATATAATTATTCTCTAAACTTTATGTATACAAACAGTAAATGAGAAAACAAATTTGAATTAACTAGATTTTTCATATCGACCAAAAGTGATATAAATATAAAGAATATCTCAATTATAAAATAAAAATGAGTCACATATGCTTAACATGCTCCTGATAAGTCTTAAGTGGTTTCGTTAAAGGATACGCAATCATCAATATAATAAAAATATAATCAATAGTCACGTTGCTTGATTTCACAAGTTCCTGAAGTTTTAAATACTTTATATCGATGTATTTACTGCAACTTTCACTTTTATTATTCTTAGCTAAAAACACTGTAACGGAGTTGTCGTGGTAAGTCTTCAATGGTTTAGAGATTGAGCCAACAATCTTAAGCTCTGAAATAAAACGCCTTAACCAAATAGGCTGTGGTGTTTCTTCAAAGTATGATACAAACTTTGTTTCTGTGATTGAAGTAGCAACTAATGAGGCTTTACACTTCTCCAAAATATAGCCTCTTCAGCTAATAAAAAGACATCTCTTGATGTAGACTTTCTAGAGTCAGAACATCCAACAAAGTCAAAATCAGAATATCTAACCACTTCTAAATGATCAGATCGCTTGTATATAAACTTGTAGTTCTTAGTCCCTTGAAGATATCACATGACTTTCTTTACAGCTCTCCAGTATCCCAAATATGGATTACTTTGATATCTACCTAACATTCTTACTACATAAGCAATGTCAGGGTCTTGTACAGACCTGAGCATACATTAAGCTCCCAACTGTAGAAGCATAAAGAATATTCTTGATCTCTTCTTTTTTCAAATCATTACTTCAGTATTAGTTCAAGTTAAATTTGTCACCTTTAACAATCGGTGTTATACCAGGTGAACTATTCTTCATACGAAATCTCTTAAGAATTTTATTGATATAGGTTTCTTGAGACAGTCCTAATATCCCTTGAGATCTGTCTCTTTCAATCTTTATGCCAATAACATAAGAAGTTTCTCCCATATCTTTCATGTCAAACTGTTGTGAGAGAAATAGTTTCACTTCATGAAGTAAGCTCAAATCACTTAAAGCAAGCAAAATATCATCCACATACAGAACTAAGAAAATTATTTTCTCTCACTGACTTATGCTATATACATTGATTCATAACATTCTCCATATAACCAAATGAAGAAATAGCATTATGAAACTTTAAATACCATTGATGGGAGGCCTGTTTTAACCCATATATAGATTTCTTAAGCTTACAAATTATGTGATCATTCCCACTTGAGATGAACCCTTCTAGTTGTTTCATGTAAACTTCTTCCTCTAGATCTCTATTGAGGAATATCATTTTCACATCCATTTGAGGTAGCTCCATATCAATATGAGTCACTAATGTCATGATTATTCTAAATGAATCCTTCTTTGAAATAGGAGAGAGGGTTTCATTATAATAAGCCACTCATTTAATGTATCTCTATATCAAAATGAGCCACTAATGATAATATTATTCTAAATGAATCCTTCTTTGAAACAGGAGAGAAGGTTTTATAATAATCAATTCCTTCTTGTTTGAGTGAATCATGTAGCTACAAATTTTGCTTTATATCTTTCAACAATGCCCGAGGAGTTTCTTTTAGTTTTAAAGACCTATTTGCAACCAATGGTCTTTGCTCCTTTAGACAATTCAATAAGATCCTAGACTTGATTATTAGCCATTGAATCCATCTCATCTTTCATGGCATTGTACCATAATATGGATTTACTTCCACTTATGGCCTGTGTAAATGTAACAGGGTCATCTTCAACACCAATGTCAATGTTAGACTCTTGTAGGTACATCAAAAAATCAGAAGAAATTGCAGGTTTTCTTATCCTATTAGATCTTAATGTTACATCAACATTTTCTTGTTGATGAGGTTGAATAACTGGATTTATAGGAATATCCTCATGATGATGTGGTTCTTCAATAACTGGTTACTCTTAGATTGTCAAATCCTGATGACTATCTTGAAAAACAGTTTGTCTATCTGAAGATTCAAAAGTGAGTTCAGAAATGTGATTTTCCTTAAACAATAAGTTTCGAGATTGAACACTCCTACTAATCACATCACTCTCTAGAAATCTTGCATTCTGAGATACCACAATTTTCGTTGCATGAGAAGGATAATAAAATATGTATCTTATAGACTTTTCTGAATAGCCAATGAAATACCCACTGATATTCTTGATTCTAACTTCTTCTCTTGTGAATTATAAACCCCAGTTTCTGAATCCCGTGTTCGGTTGTAGAGACGCGGGTCTCGTGTCTCTGAGAAGAGGCACAGACCTTGCGTTGCTGAATGTCGCGTTTGAGAGGTGGAGTCTCAGAAATGCAAGCCTTTTGGGCTTCACATTTTGGCCTCCATATGCAAACTTCGCGCTTCTGACGTAACTCAGAAGAGACGCAGGCTTGAGCCTTGCGTTCTGTGTCTGCTGGATAGATAGTTGTTCCAGCTTCTTGCGTCTGTAGTTGATGCCCGCGTCGCCTCTATTGGCGTTCGGCGTTCTGGTTACGCCGTATGGGTTGCTGGGAACCCCCGGTAACCTGGAGTTGAGAAAGAGGAAGGGCATGGCCAAATTGGCCTTCAACGACGTTGGCCTCGCGGGTCTCAGGGGAGACGTTGACGCGGGCCTTATGTACGATGCGGCTAGCCATGACGCTCTTTGCACCGGCCACCTCTGGAGAAGTCTCTGAAGGGACTTGAGAGCGGATCTTTGAGGAGCCTTTGCGGTACTGCCACGCCCTAGGGCTCTTGGAGCCAAAAGAGAGGAACTCTGCATACTTTGCCTGGTTAAATTCCACGATAAGTGATTCGACTGTTTTCCCTATGAAGGTGACGTCACTTTGCGCCACAACTTGCTCATCAGTAGAGAAAGTAGTCCCCAGCGGTGTCGCCACCTCTTGTTTGGTCCGGGAAATATTTAGATGACCGTAATAAAATTTCCTTGAATCAATGAAAGATTATAACAATCTCAAAACTTCCGATTATAAGAGAGAGAAGATATTCAGGCTCAAATCTTCTCTTTGTTTAATCCTGGGTTTTTTATGTAGCGGTAGAAAGTGAACCTTATTTTTCGTTGACCAGGTGGACATCACAATCTTTTGAGAATTTTCTCTTCGGACTATGGACGGAGTAGCGCAGCTCCTGTCCAATGAAATCTCAAAGAGACTTGAGGCAAAACAAATTTGTACTCAGCAAGTTGTTAGAAGAGTCGAACTCTTTTATATTCCTCAGCTAGAGATTCTGATTTCTCTGGGACTTACAACCAAAAACCTTCTCTCTCTCTACCCCTCTTCAGTAGCAAATTGAACTATTTATAGGGGTTTTAGGGGTAAAGCTGTCCCCTAAAAATTCTCCATAATGGAGGTTAATTTTCTTCATTACGTGGGCAGTAATTGACCCAATAATGAGGGCAGTTATAACCGAGACGCATGGTTCCTTTGTAGCTGAAACGCGGGCTTCGAGCCTCGCGTTTAGCCGTTGAAGTAACGCTTGAGCTTCGCATTTGGTTGAAACGCGAGCTTCAAGTTCTGCGTCAAGCTTTATGTGAGACGCGAATTTCGGGCTCTGCGTCTAGGTATTGCATGGATGACTGAGACGCAACTTTCAAGCTCTGCGTCTTGGCCATTACAGTGAAGCAGAGGCGAATTTTGACTCTTGCGTTTTGGTACTGTAGTGATGCTAAGGCGTGGCTTTAAGCTCTGCGTCTTGGTCATTATTAAGATGCGGGTTTCAACCCTCGCGTCTTGGTGCTGCGCTAATGGCTATTATTAGCCTTGCGTCTGGAGTTTGAACTCTACTTTTTGATGACTTATCCTTAGTGATTTGTGGACAGTCTACAGAATCCCCTCTAAAGTTTTCGATATTCCGCGGTTGACTGGGACGGATTTCAAAATACTGGGACGGATACTGTGGACTTCAGTTGAATTCATACTTTTCATGATTAGACTGACAATCATTTGAGATGCTCTGAGCTCGATCTTGTCTGGAATATGGTCTTCATGAGTGTACTGTAAAATCCTTTGAAGCCACCGGAGATGATCATCATGAGTGTCTAGATACGCAGTCCAGACCTCCTCGGCGTTCTGAGCTGGTTGTTGGTGTACTTTGAACCGGGGGTAAACAATCGTCAACTTGTGCTAGTGTACTGTTGAACTGATTGCAGAAGCAAAGACTAAATGCAAGTCTTGTAGACGCAGAGGTCATGTTGCCTTAAAAACGTAGACCTCATTTGAAGTGGAAACGCATCTCTTACTTTGCTGAAGAGGACGCGGCCTTCGAAGTGGAGACACAGTCTTTGAAGTGAAGACACAACTCTGACTTTGTTGAATAGACGCAGCTAGCACTTTGCTAAACAAACGCGACCTTTGAAGGGACGCGGCTTTGTTAAACGCGAGACCCACGTTCTAGGCGCGTTGCCACGTGTCTGGCGGAGTTAAGGGGACGCCTTTCCCTTAACATGTGAGATTCGCATTCGTTCAAGATGCGTGCCACGCGTCGGGCGAAAATTGGGCCTTGAGACATGCGCCGCGTATCTCTGCGGATCACTATTTTTATAAAAAGACAACAATGTTTTAAGAGTCATCATTAGACTTTTTTTCTTCTCCGCTGAGCCTTGCGTCGAGAATTTCAAAAGTTAAGAAAAGCTTAAAGTTTTTTCCACTTTCTTTCATCTTTAACACCGATTTCACAGTTGAAATGGCACCAAAGACCAAACATGTTGCCTCGTCCTCGAGCGCTGTCGCTCCAGAGGCTCAAATGGGCGGTCCTCCAAGCAGGAGGCCCCCATTTCAGGTAACAAAACCATCTGAACTGGTTTCCATCATTAAAGGGGCTTGAAGAGTTTTCTTAACTCTTAAGTCTCTTCTTAATTTGAATCGCCAACGCGAGGCTTATGCCCGTGTTTAATTTTTAGACTCAGCTCTTATACTGGTAGGCAAGACGTGGGTTTGACGACTTCCGCGTCTTCGCTTCATTAGCTTGGGTCCACGTCTGTTTGTTAAATGCGGATTCGTTGAGCCTTGCGTTTTGATCCCAATATTCAGAGTTTCTCTAAATGAGAAAAGTTCAGATGCAGACTTCATGTGATCCTCACGTCTTTAAGACCGGACGCGGGCTTCTCTGAGTCTCGCTCTGAGTCCAACACATAGAAAAAATTTTAAGTTGTGGACTTGAAAACGCGGGCTTCATGCGAGCCTCGCATCTTTGAGTTTAGACGCTGGTTTTGCTGATTTTCGCGTCTGGATTCATTGCTGCGTTTGAATTCAAATACTTAGCCATTTTCTTTTAAATTTCTGACTATGTGTTGTCCTCTTTGTAGTGCGATATTCTTCTAGCCCTTTATCCAAGAAGTGCCATTTTGGGTACATAGGTGGCGCTGTTCCGAATTTGACCTTTGTGCTCCAGAGGACTGCTCCTGTGACTACTGGTAAGTCAAAGGAGCGAAAGAATAGGATCGGCAAGGCCAGTATGCTGACCCTTCGGGAGATCATTTCTGATGGGCTATTCGAGTCGGATTCCCACGCTCTGTTGAGGAAACCTGACTTCTTCTTTGATGACGCCCTCACTAAGGAAGATAGGATCTTGTGTGATGGAGACTATAAGTGGCTCCGTCAGATCGGGGACATGAGGTTTTTCCTTTCCAACATGGAGAGGATGTACCTCTTTGTAAATCACCTAGAGGGGGGTGAATAGGTGATGGCTAATCTAATGGTCACTAAATGACAAATAATGCGGAATTAAAAACTATTATGACTTAAACACAACTCTTACACTAAACACTATGTATAACACAAGAGTGTAGCCGAATTTCCCGTGAAGGGCTCTGGACTAACTCCTCTAGATTCCCCTTGAATGGGTTGAGGTGTCGCGTTGGCTCTCTTGGTTGAGTACAAGTGTTAGCAAACAAACCCAAGCAAGTATATCAATTTAAGCACAATGAGTATATCATGCATGTAAAGAATAACACAATAAAGGAATGCAAGATATAAAGGAGATAGAGAGAGTGAGCAATCGCAAACACAAGGGATTTGTTTCGAGGTTCGAGCACACTTGCTCCACATCCCCGCCTTCGACACACGAAGGATTTCCACTATGCAAGATCCTAATGGATCTCTCCTTGGTGCCGCAACACCTACAAACCCTCGGACTCCCTAGTCCCGTACACACGCAAGCCCCACAAGCTTGCCGAGGCCGCACCTCAAACCAAGAGTTCACAACCGAACTCTAAACCACCGCGAGCACACTTGCCTGCCTCCTCAAAGAACAAAGAAAAGATCTTTGGTGATCACAACTCTTTGATCACCTAAAAGCACTCTCACTACAACACTCCTATAGAATGAATAATCAATGGATGCTCAAGTGTTTGTGTGAGAAAAACAAGGAAGAGAATGGTGGAGGAAAACTCAAAGAATCACTTTAAACACTCTTGATAAAATCTTCCCTTTAGATAGGAAATATTTGCTCACAAATATGTGGAGAAAACTCTTTTAAAAGGATAAGAAAAACTGGCACAAAGCTCTCCTAAAATCTTATCTAAACAGCCCCCAAATGCCCCTTTTTATAGAGCTAGAAAAACTAGCCGTTGGGGTCTGTCAGACCTGCCGGTCGACCGTCCGGTCGACCGCCAACGGGCAAAAATCCGACCGTTGGAGCCTCCGGTCGACCGCCCGGTCGACCCAAAAGAACAGAGAGCACTGCTCTCAGTTCCGGTCGACTGGGTCGGCAGACCGGCCATCTGCCAGGTCAAGGCGTGCACGTCGTGCACGTCGGTCGACCGAGCCGGTCGACCGACTTCAGAGTTAGTCGACTAGCAAGGTAGTAAGTCGACAAGCTGAAGCCTGAAAACAGTTTTTCTGGGATTTAAAACTAAGTCTTTTGGTTCACATAAAATCCCATAAAATACAAAGAATTTCTACAAAAATAGTTTAACCAATATACTTTGATATACAAACATGCTTGCACAAAATCAAGGCATGTTATAAAAGATTTGACTTTTTGTAACTTGGAAATATTTGACTCATGATAAAAACCATTTTTCCAAAACAATATTTTTCCAAAACATGTTTTTCCAAAACATGTTTTTTCAAATCTTCATCAAATACAAAAACAAGATATACTTTTAAAGCATAGTGTGTATGGATATGATCCACTACACAATCAAGACGAAATATCTATGTTTTTGACAATAAGCATAAACTTGATTTTGGTTGAAAGATGTAAACATGAATATCAAAAACCAAATAGTATTTTGTCACAAAGAAAAATCTTTTCTAAACTAAAAAATCTTTTATGAAAACAATTCTATCAAGAGTGTGTGTGTGTATATGTACTTGAGCAATCCACCACTATTCTATCCTTTACATTTTAACTAAAATAAAAATCTTATACCTAGACACAAGTCTTGATCTTGAAGTCTTCCCTTGAAGTCTTCTCATCATCTAGGCTTGGTCCAAAAGCAATCCAACGAGCTCGACTCCTCTTGAGTACTTGATGTAGTCTTGATGCATAGGCTCGTGAATCAACCGGTGCTAGCTCCAAAATGTGACTTTAAATCCTTTGTTGAAGCTCCACACCTACTAGGATCTTGATCATAAATCTGTCACTAATTAAGCACAAGATCATTAGTACTATAACTACATGAGTTGATCATCATCAAAACTAGAGTGATAGGCCTTTGGGCCAACAATCTCCCCCTTTTTGATGATGACAAAACTCATGAAGTTATATATGCATGGATTAAAGTAAAGCTTCAAAGAAGCTCCCCCTTAACTCATGCATAGACATAAATAATAAGATATGGCAATGAAGCACATAAACATGTATGCAAGTGTATGGAGATAAAACAAATCAAATCTTTTTCTCCTATTTGCAAAACAAAACATATATGCATAAAACATAAATATTACTCAACATGCATATAACTCTCAAATTCTTCTCCCCTTTTTTGTCAATCATCAACAAAGGGGTTAAAGTAAAACAAAATCATCAAATTTTTTTCTCCCCCTTTTTGTCCGAAACAAAGAACCAATGAAGGGGTAAAAACACAAACCAATCAATAAAGAATATATGCGATATACATTCATGAAGAGGAAGACGCTAAGTTAACTTCCCTACACACATACATTACATGAAGAAGGGATGATAAGCCCCAATTCACATAACACATATTATGTAATGCATAAGAGGAGATGTGAAGCTCTCCCTACACACGTGTATCACATAAAGAAGAGATGTCAAGCTCCTCAATACTAGATACACTCAACATGAATCTATATGTAGAAGAGATGTTAAGCTCTCCTTGCATATAGGCAATATAAATCAAAAATTTTGAATTTTTCTTGTTTTTATAAAACAAATTTTGAATTTTCTCAATAAAACAAATCTTGAGAATTTTTCTTGAAATTTTTATTTTCTTCTCATAAACAACTTTGTGCTTTAAACATGTAAATCGATTTTAACTCAAGCACAATATTCCTTTAAATAAGACAATGTGAAAATTGTCATAAATTTTGAAAACATGAAAATCACCACAAATTTTTTTAATTAAAAAAATATTTCAAGGTATATGTATGTTTTGACAACACAAGAAGTATACATACATATCCCAAAACACAATTGAGTCCATATATATAGATTTGCATGAAAGGCAAATGACTCAAGAGGTATACATGTATATCTTAAAGTTTGGCAAAATAAACATATACATGAAATGAAAGCACATGATCATAACACAATTCCAAAATGGGAATACAAGTTTAAAAATGTATAGATCATCAAAACTAGGCTATACTAGCATACCTAATGGGCACAAATAAGCAATCAAACCCAACTATATATAGATTTATTTGTGATCCATAATATGTACAAGTATAAATCCTAGTGTTGACAAAAACTAACATTTAAACTAATATTCAATTCATGAAGCATCAAATCTTGAGAATACAAAAGAATTTGTCCATAAGATTAAAAAATTTGGATCATGTGTATTGAAGAATAAATAACTAGTATAAAATAGTTTTTGAACAACTAGTTAAAGATCCTTCAAATACATCAAATTATATGTTTTTCATAAAACATAACTAAGTACATAAAGATTTAATCACTCATGGTTTATAAAGCTCAAAATGATCATGAAACTAAGTCATGAATTAATAAATGAAGATGTGAGTGTTTAAAAGATCATGTGAATAGCATTTTTATGAAAATAGTCATTTAGGCTCAAAAAGATCATAAGTCACATTTTAATAATGGAAAATCATTTTTCATTAAAACACTAATCTTCATGGTATATGTATGATTTATCCAAAACTAACAATACACATACATATCCCAAACATAAAAGAGTCTATCAAATGTATTTGCATGAAGGCAAGAGACTCACGAGTAAACATGTATATTTATTAGATTTGAATTAAAAATACATATACATGAAGTAAAACATAAAGAATTGGCAAAGCATGTATAAATGAGAATCATCAAAACTAGTCTATACATATGCAAATAGTGGGTACAAAAGAGCATGAAGTGCAACCATATATAAAACAAATGTAGCTCACTATTTGTACATGTATAATACAAGTTTTGATAAAAACTACATCTAAGCATGTTATTACCACATGGAGCACAAAACAAATGAAAACATGAACATGCTCAAAATATTATGAATGAACAAGCATGAACATAAAATAAAATGGGAGTTTAGAGATTGTTACCAACTCCAAAGCTCCAATTATGGTGGTTGTCCCACCAAAATCTCCTTGATAGCGATGCATCAATAAGTGTGTCCATCATATCCATTTGCATTCACCATCAAGGCACCAAGTCTCTCACGTCTTGAGAGATCTCTCACCTACATCAAAAACATGGGGTGGGGGTTTTGGTACCCATATTTTCTTGGGTCCTTTGGGGTTAGTCTTGTAAGGAATCCAAAAAATTTTATTATTAGCAAAATTAAAATGATGCAACTTGTCATAACAAAATTTTGCTAAATGGCCTTTGCGGTCTTAATGTGTACATGTGTACACCTTAGGATGCTTATGTGTAGGAGTGTGATCATGACGTGTAACATAAGCATATGCATGATGATGTGCATGAACATGTGGAGCTTGTTTCTTTGAAAATAAGGACTCCAATCTAGTGTGGTTGGATGCACAAGAGTTCAAAGTAGAGCTCAATTATTCATCTTATTTTTCAAAATATTTATCTCATTAGTGGTGGCATGTAAAGCATGATGAGATAAAGAATCATTTTTCTTTTTCTTTTAGAAACAAAATCTTTTTCATTTTCAAAAACTTTTCTTTTCAAGGATTTATTTTCTTGAAAAATAACTTCTCTTTGTTTTTCCACCAAATCAATTTTATCCTTCAAAATAGTGTTCCCTTCACACAAATCATTTAATTTAGACATAAGGGAAACATTTTTATTTTTCAAAACATTATTTTCTTTTTCTAAGCATGCAATCTTAGTTCTAAATGAATCATTTTCTATATGCATGCAATCAAACTTTTTTTTCAAATTTTTATTATCTTTTCTAAGCATGTCATATTTTTCAATTAGCAAATGACAAAATGTAGAAAGTTCATCATATGACATGTCTACATCCTCATCCTCGGATTCGGTAGTTACCTCAAGGGGGTTATCCCCTTGGACCATATAGCATTTGTTGGAGATGTCGCTTCCAACATCCGAATCACTCCCCGTATAGTATTGATCTTTTTCGCCAAGGGAGAGGAGGGTGTTCCAAACTACAAAAGCCGATTCAACATTAGAGACCCTAGATAAATATCATCATTTAGGGTTGACTTTAAGGCATGAAGGGTTTTTGCATTAGCCTCAATATTCTTGCCATTTAAATAATAATCGTTAGTGATGGCAAGGTAAACATGAATGCCTAGAGCCTTGAGGTACAAAGACATCTTAACCTTCCAAATTTGAATGTTAAGAATGTCAAATGTGGGTGGTGACATGAAATCCATGGTGTGTGTACAAAATATTGTGATTAGCCTAAAAGGAGAATCTTTAACTCTAGGTTGTAAGACCCAAATCAAGAGCACTTGGCTCTGATACCAATTGTAAATCACCTAGAGGGGGGTGAATAGGTGATGGCTAATCTAATGGTCACTAAATGACAAATAATGTGGAATTAAAAACAATTATGACCTAAACACAACTCTTACACTAAACACTATGTATAACACAAGAGTGTAGCCGAATTCCCCGTGAAGGGCTCTGGACTAACTCCTCTAGATTCCCCTTGAATGGGTTGAGGTGCCGCGTTGGCTCTCTTGGTTGAGTACAAGTGTTAGCAAACAAACCCAAGCAAGTATATCAATTTAAGCACAATGAGTATATCATGCATGTAAAGAATAACACAATAAAGGAATGCAAGATATAAAGGAGATAGAGAGAGAGTGAGCAATCGCAAACACAAGAGATTTGTTTTGAGGTTCGAGCACACTTTCTCTACATCCCCGCCTTCGACACACGAAGGATTTCCACTATGCAAGATCCTAATGGATCTCTCCTTGGTGCCGCAACACCTACAAACCCTCGGACTCCCTAGTCCCGTACACACGCAAGCCCCACAAGCTTGCCGAGGCCGCACCTCAAACCAAGAGTTCACAACCGAACTCTAAACCACCGCGAGCACACTTGCCCGCCTCCTCAAAGAACAAAGAAAAGATCTTTGGTGATCACAACACTTTGATCATCTAAAAGCACTCTCACTACAACACTCCTATAGAATAAATAATCAATGGATGCTCAAGTGTTTGTGTGAGAAAAATAAGGAAGAGAATGATGGAGGAAAACTCAAAAAATCACTTTAAACACTCTTGATAAAATCTTCCCTTTAGATAGGAAATATTTGCTCACAAATATGTGGAGAAACTCTTTTAAAAGGATAAGAAAAACTGGCACAAAGCTCTCCTAAAATCTTGTCTAAAAACAGCCCCCAAATGCCCCTTTTTATAGAGCTAGAAAAACTAGCCGTTGGGGTCTGTCAGACCTGCCGGTCGACCGTCCGGTCGACCGCCAACGGGCAAAAATCCGACCGTTGGAGCCTCCGGTCGACCGCCCGGTCGACCCAAAAGAACAGATAGCACTGCTCTCAGTTCCGGTCGACTGGGTCGGCAGACCGGCCATCTGCCAGGTCAAGGCGTGCACGTCGTGCACGTCGGTCGACCGAGCCGGTCGACCGACTTCAGAGTTAGTCGACTAGCAAGGTAGTAAGTCGACTAGCTGAAGCCTGAAAACAGTTTTTCTGGGATTTAAAACTAAGTCTTTTGGTTCACATAAAATCCCATAAAATACAAAGAATTTCTACAAAATAGTTTAACCAATATACTTTGATATACAAACATGCTTGCACAAAATCAAGGCATGTTATAAAAGATTTGACTATTTTTGTAACTTGGAAATATTTGACTCATGATAAAAACTGTTTTTCCAAAACAATATTTTTCCAAAACATGTTTTTCCAAATCTTCATCAAATACAAAAACAAGATATACTTTTAAAGCATAGTGTGTATGGATATGATCCACTACACAATCAAGACGAAATATCTATGTTTTTGACAATAAGCATAAACTTGATTTTGGTTGAAAGATGTAAACATGAATATCAAAAACCAAATAGTATTTTGTCACAAAGAAAAATCTTTTCTAAACTAAAAAATCTTTTATGAAAACAATTCTATCAAGAGTGTGTGTGTGTATATGTACTTGAGCAATCCACCACTATTCTATCCTTTACATTTTAACTAAAATAAAATCTTATACCTAGACACAATTCTTGATCTTGAAGTCTTCCCTTGAAGTCTTCTCATCATCTAGGCTTGGTCCAAAAGCAATCCAATGAGCTCGACTCCTCTTGAGTACTTGATGTAGTCTTGATGCATAGGCTCGTGAATCAACTGGTGCTAACTCCAAAATGTGACTTTAAATCCTTTGTTGAAGCTCCACACCTACTAAGATCTTGATCATAAATCTGTCACTAATTAAGCACAAGATCATTAGTACTATAACTACATGAGTTGATCATCATCAAAACTAGAGTGATGGGCCTTTGGGCCAACACTCTTGTCCTATCTTCAGCACATGTCGGTACACCGCGCAATGGAGTGGGATCTTTCCAAGTTTGTCTCCGACGTGTCCCTCGGCAAATTGGGTGCAAAAGATGCATACCCTGCTGGCCATGGGAAAGATGTATTCGGTTTATTTTCTGGGTTAGTCAGGGCTCAGTATCCAAAAGGAGAAGCCCCTCAGTTGGTCACCATCTTCATCAATCAATTTCTGAAAGTAAGGGTGATTTTCCCACTGACTTTCGTCCGCTCGGGTGGGTCCACTCTACCGACAAGTCATGGTGGAGCAGAATGGTCGGATTTGTTCTTGCTGAGCTTGGGAATTTCCTGAAGCAAGTGGGATTATACCATTCGGTCAGGGCCATACAGTATGGCCTCCCACAGAGCTCCCACAATTTTTATGGCATCTTGGAGCGTTACAATCCCCTGACAGACACATTTTTTACTCCAGTCGGAGAGATGGGGCTTGCTTTATATGAGTTGTATGAAGTTTCAGGGCTAGTAATGGGAGATGCTCCTTATGAAGAGTACGTCCCGACTACTGAGGAGCTTCACCTTTTGAGGAAAGAGGATCCTCAGGTGTATGAGACATATTGGGAAGTGCTGTATCACTTCCATATCTACGGGCAAATATCCACCTGGAGGAACAGGGGCGTTAAGCAGATGTCCTAGGCGAGCTATTTGTTCAATGACATAAATGAAAAATCTAGCCCAGTGACTAGTCTGGCCCCTTGCACTGATGAAGAAATCGCTGAGAGGATCAATGCCTCCACAAGCTCCTCCACCATCGAGTCGAATGAGGATACTTTCAAACCTGACACGGTTTTTGAAAGTTTTCACCACCAGGCCTGGATTTCCCATCTCCGACCGGGCTCTAATGGCAGGTTTCCTCATGCTATGGCTGAAGCGTTGTGTGGTGCCAACGCTGCAGCACGAAGTAATCATTGTCGACGTGGTGTACCCGGCGGTCCTACTAGCGCACGGGAGGTCAATCTCCCTTCTCTCAGCGATGGTAGCCGGGATCCAGAGCGGGTTGCAGGCGTTGACCAAAAGCCTGTGCCAAGTGGAGGCCATTGTAGACTCTCAGGGCAGGCCAGTGGGTGATTCGGAAGGAAGGCCAGAAGTGAGGACTCCTAACCCCAGAGTCGAGCTTCTATATACGTACCTGATAGCCTGGCACATCATGCACTGTCCTTCATTGATGACGGCGGTGTCTCCCTCCAAGGGCTTCATCCTTTCGTGCAGAGGCTGGAGAATTCGAGCTGGTCTCAGTACTATATGTACTATATTTGGAAATTCATTCTGAGCAACTCAAATTATCAGCTTGACTGCTGCTTTCCCCAAATTTTTGGTGCGTCCTACAGGGATAAGTTTGCTAACCTTGCAGGACCAGATGACTTCACAAGGCTGCCATCTGGAGTCTTCTGATGGCTGATCAATTTTCGGCCTGGATATCTAATCTCCGGCAAGGTGACTCATGTACGATCGAGCCTTACATGCTAAGTCATGTTGCTCTGCAGTTTGGCTATGATCAACTATATGTCGGCAACCCTAAAACTAGACTCCGCTTTAGTGGCAACCTATTTGAAGGTGCCCAGGCGTGGTACTACAGTGTAGCTGGAGGGACAAAAGTTATTTTCAGCCTGCCTCATAGGACGCCCAATTGTTATGCAAGCTTCAGTTTCTGCATATGGTACTTCCTCGCTAGCAGGGTGTCCGGCTTTGGAATAAATACCTCTTGCATCAAGAGCATTAAGGCATCTTATAAAGCCAAGTTGGGTTCCAAAAGACGCGTGGGAGGTATGACCGAGTACCAGGAAGCCGAGAGGGAAACAGGAGGGGAGGTAGGGATGGAGCCCAGGAGGGAGGTCAGCCGAACAGGGGCAACAGCTATGGAGCCGGAGTCTCGAGTAGTAGCAATCGAGGAACAATCCACTAGAAGGAGTCAGCAAGCTGTAGCCAAACGTCCTCGTGGCTCTACTTCCCAGGGTGAGCCTAGCCCGAAGAAGGCCAGGAGTGGGTCTGAGGCTGAAGTTTCGACCCAGATGCCTGAAGTAGTCCCTCGTGATGCTGAGGAGCAGGAGGAGGAAGAAGAAGAGGAGGAGGAGACAGTCTCAACTCTTCACTCCCGAGGTCTGCGTAGTATGGTCCCGCGATCCTAGCGGAGGGAGAGCCTACGGGAAAATTCGTCATGGCCGAAGGGGTCGAACGACCTGAAGTTGACTTGGTGGAGAGGGATGATGTTGAGATTCCAGGAGTCTCAACTCAGCCTGGACCTTCTTCAGCTCATGAGAGAAGGGCGGAGGTGCAATAACCTGGGTCTCCCAATATTTTGATGCCTACCTCGCGGGTTGTTGAACCCAGCCCTACTACCGGGGTTCTCAGTGGTAAATCCCCGATCACTGAGACTTCATGGGTCTGATTGTCATCTTCGTCAACCGATGAGCATGAATATTATTCCGGAAAAGAAGTCGATTTTGGTGATGAACCCGCTCTTCCTGACACGAGCAAATTCTCGCATATATCAGAGGAAGAGATGCAGGGGTACGTCCCTACGATGATTCCGCTGACAGGAGAGATTGTCACCACCGAGGGTATTTCTTTTATTCTCTTTAATTATTTCTCCATCAAGTTGGGAAAATATTTTAACATTTCTTTTGAATTTCTTCTATAGGGATGGCTACCGGTAGCAAAGCCACAACTTCTTCTTACATTGCTGAGATGATCCAGGAACTGGCCCAGTAGGAGGGTCTCAAAGTTCCTGCTACCGGGATGCCTCATGAGGGTGTATCCATTGAGATCGGGGAACCCTCATCCCCAAGTGGCTTGTCTAGGAATTTGCCATCTTCAGATCCTCAACTTTGTAAGAGAATAAAGATGTGCCGAATACTCTCCTTCTCATTGTTACCACTGACATTAATGTTATGGTTGCAGAGAGTACCGGGGTAGCTCAAGTAGAGGATCTCATGGGGAGCCTTGGCGCAGAGGACAGCATAGTTCAAGCTTCGGCCGATGAACCTAGTACTGTGGAGTTTGTTGCTGCCCCCGTTGCTGTAGAGGCTACCATAACAGCTGTTCTGGGGGTGGTGGCCTCGGCCTCAGCGTCGGAAGAGTCTGTTGTCAGCCTCGTCCCTGCACAAATTGAGTCAGCTCCTATTTTTGCGGATGTTACTCGTCCTGTCATAGAGAGGAGATCCGGGAGTGCACCGGCAGGGTCATCTCCAACCACCGACATCAAGGAAGAACTAGCGTATTAAATGGTGCAACAATTTTCGCCTCCATGAAGTCTTGCATTGAGTTGGTCCTTTCTAAGGGAAGTTCCTTCGAGTTTGCTCGGATGCTTTTTGAGAATCAGATCGAGAACATTCGTCACACTGGAAGCCCTGAGCAAGCTAGGGCGTATCTGACGCTGGTTGAACAGCTGAGGATATGCCTGAGGGAACTAAAGACCCTGAAAAAGGCTAGCTCGATGGATGAGGCTCGGTTGATGCTGGGTAAGCTCCTCGCTGCTCAAGCACACGAGCGAAAAGAGATGGAGGAGCAAATGGCTGAAGAGGCCCGTCATCTATATAATTTTCAAGCCGACTACCAAGATTGGTTGACGTTTCGAAGGAATCCGAGGTCGTCATCCAAAGTACGGAGCAAGTTATCGCCACTGCTCAGGTTGCTATTACTATGGCGCAAGCCTTGATTCAAATCAACGAGCAGAAACTTGCTGTCGCCAGAAAAAACCTGGAAGAGCTGGAAACTACCAAGACGCAGGTTCAAGAAAACTTTGCTGCTCATTCCTCCAAGTTGAAGTCTCATCAGACATAGCTGGCTACGAAGAGATTCTTATCAGAGGAAGAGTTGCGGGTTCAAGCTTTGGCGGAAGCCGAAAAGGCATGCCAGTAGGAGATGCAGCGCCTCCGGGAACGGATCAATTCTTTGGCAGAGCAGGATTATTAGCCTTCTTCCCCTTTTTTGTATTTTTCCATTTTCCCATAACACTCTATTTGTCAAATGAAAGAGTGTTTGTGTTACTTTTATCATTTTGAGTCAAATAATAAAAGTTATCAAATTCTTGTCTCGTCTTTATCCTTTCTTTATCTTAAAGAATTAGATGGACTCTTCGTTACTTGGATGAACTCAGCTTTCATAGTCGCAATCCTTGACTATCTGTGAAAACGCAGTCCTTAGTCGTTTTGTTAGGACACGACAATGAATGATAAACTCAGGCTGCACTGAATTTGTGATTGAGCGTGGCTCGAGTTTGTAGTGGAGACGCGGACAAGAGAAACGCGACTCTGAACTATTGATGGAGACGCAGTTCTGGCTCATCAAGAAAGACGCGCGAATGATAAGCTCAGGCTGCACTGGGTTTGTGATTGAGACGCGGCTCTCATTTGTAGTGGAGATGCGACTCTAAACTATTGATGAAAAAACAGTTCTAGCTCATCAAGAGAGACGTGACTCTCAGCTGTTTGGTGGGGACGCGGCTCTAGCTCATCAAGAGAGACGTGACTCTCAGCTGTTTGGTGGGGACGCGACTCTGACTCATCCAGACGCGACTCTCAGCTTTTGAAGCATCGCAAGCAATTAGTCTTGGAGATCTCGTTGGATCTTTTAATGCCAAGCCGACGTTGACGGTTGGGGAACCGTGACTTTGGATATTACCGGAACAATAATCCACGTGTCACCTCCACACTAGATTTGATATCCGTGCGGGAATTAAGGCTGATGGCTTTAATTTTATGCCATTAATTATAAGCCTTATGGCTTGCCTATAAATAGGCCTCAGCCTCTTAACAGTCTTTTATCTCAACTGTTTTTCTTTACGAGCATGCGCTCTGAGGGACTTCGTCTTGATTGTCTACCTTCCCTTCAAGGACATGTGTTCTGACGAATAATAAGAACTCAAATCTTCCATACTTTCCTTCAATCTTCTTTGAAGATTATCACTGTCAAGTGATTTCAAGATAAAAAAGTATTGCTTTAAGTGCCTTCATAGCCGTGCCTTGACAAATGAAGTCCAACTTCTAGAGAATTCTTCCTCGGGGTAGGAACTGTCATTTGTCATGAAATACTCAGTCTCTCTAAAGTTCTGTCTTCTCTATCCATGAAGAGATTCTATCTCTTGATTTTCTCTTGAAATCTGATTGACGCACCCGTGTTCTGTAGGCGCGCCTTTCAGATTTCTTGATGAAAGGCGAGCTTATTGACTTCAAAATTTAAGTCTCAAGTTCTTCAGATGCGAGTGTGATAAACTCTGCGTTTAGATCTTGAAATGCGAGTTTTGCATATGAAGCTGGCGCTTGGGGTTCTTGACTTTGAGAATTTTAAGTCTGCTCTTTTGAGACCTCTGGACGCGAATATGGCAAGCCCTGTGTCTCAGACGCGAGTGTGACGAATTCTGCGTCTTAAGTTATCTCAGGTAGTTTTTAAGACCTGCGTCTGCATTCTTGATTTATGCCCCGCGTCTCACATCTCGGACGCAAGTCTAAAACCAGACTGCGTTTGGATCCATATTCTCTGCATCGATTAACTCTACGTCTAGAGTTCATGACCTCAATCTCGCTTTGTGCCTCAGATTCCCTTTTCTTGTCTTTGCAAAATTTTAACCCTAGGGTTTTTGTTCCTTGCAGGTTCTGGTAGCCTCATGTTAGTCTTCTGCGTCTTTGCCGGATTCATGGGAGAATATTTGGACCGGCCAGCTTTTTTGAATGACGAGCACTCGGGAAGTCAGAACTCCTATCATGGGCGAGCTTAGTTCATGGGAGAATATTTGGACCGACCCTGCTTGTTCGATTGGCGAGCACTCTGGAAGTCAAAACTCCTGTCCATGAGCGAGCTTGGTTTCGCGCGGTTACTGGTACCCGTCAAGGCCTTTTTGGACATGACGCACCAACAATGCCCGGGTTCTTCGTGGCCACAGTGGTTATGGCACCTTTGAAGTCCATAGGAAAGAGGACGTCACCAGTAAGGTCTCGGATCCTCCCTTCACCAATCTTACTCAAAGGAGTGACAGTGACGAAAAGCTCATGCTCGTTGGATGACTTTCTAGTGGTGGAGATGCTCATTAAGCAAAGGATTACGGCTCACACCAGTTGGTAGGGTGGAATCAAAATGCTCACCTGCATTTCGACCTTGAGAAACACCATTGTTCTCAAGAAGAGAAGAAGTTGATCCGCTTTTCCTTGCCGCAGTCAAGAAGACGAGCTTCATATACCTTTGATATTTTAAGGAGTGAGTGCAACCTTTCACTGAGTAAAGGGACTTCTTTGTACTCCTTTATTGTAACACTCAATCTTATTGTATAAGAGAGTGTCTTGTATCACTTACATATCTATGAATATCAATAAAAGTGACAATTTTTCTTGTCTTCTTATATGTCTTGACTTCCTCTTTGTATTGAAAATCAGACAAATAGAAGTGATTTCTTTTGATTTGCTAGAAATGTGATATTTACTTAGCAAGCCAAAAAGAAATTTAAAATTACTGTCAGAGGTGTAATATTAACTTGACAGAAGTGGAATAATTTCTTTGGACTTGCCAATCTATGGATGAGAATGAAAAGTGAAACTAGATCCATTGGAGATCTAGAAGAATCTTTACCATAATAGGTATGATATTAACTTAACGGGTTGAATCAGATCTTTTCAGAGGTGTGGTATTAACTTGACAAGAATACGTGCTAGAGGTGTGATGTTAACTTAGCTCCATAGGAGTTTCAGCTTCATTTGGGAAAACTGAAAATATCACTGTCATAGGTGTAGTGTTAAACTTGACAGTGGAGGTAATGCTAGAGGTGTAATGTTAAACTTAGCATTAGTCATCTCGACTTTGATATGGAAGTTCGAGGGAAAGTCATTGTTATAGGTGTATTGTTGAACTTAACAATGAACTGGATGCTAGAGGTGTGGTGTTAAACTTAGCATCGCTCATCTCAGCTTCGATATGGAAGCCTGAGGAAAAGTGACTGTCAAAAATTCAGTATTGAACTTGGCAACAACTTAATCACTGTTAGAGGTGAAGTGTTAAACTTAACAGTAATTTGTCAGAGGTGTGGTGTTAACATGACAGTAGTTGATTTGCGATATGAACAATTTTGAGAATTTGTCATTCTATTGATGAGAATTAATAAGTGGAGTTTGGAATGTTAGAGGTGTAATTTTAAACTTGACAAGAATTGATTTGCGATAGAAGCAATTTTGAGGACTTGTGACTCCATGCAAGGGAGAGACAAGTGAAGTTCGTACTCATTGGGAGTATTAAAACTTTCTATTGTTAGAGGTGTAGTATTAAACTTAACAATGATTGAGTCTATGGACCTACCACTCTATGGAAGAGAATTGGTAGGGGACTTTGGTGGAAAATAAAATGAAGTGTCAGAGATGTAATATTAAACTTGACAAGAATTAGTTTGCTATAAGAGCAATTTTGAGGACTTGTGACTCCATGCAAGGGAGAGACAAGTGAAGTTCGTACTCACTGAGGAGTATTGAAACTTTTCATTATTAGAGGTGTAGTATTAAACTTAACAATGATTGAGTTTGTGGGCCTATCACTCTATGAAAGAGAATTGGTAGGGGACTTTAGTGAAAAATAAAATAAATTATCAGAGGTGTAATATTAACGTGACAATCATCGATTTTCTAGGGACATGGGAGGTTTGCCGTTATAAGTGTAATATTAACATAACAGCAGAGATTTTAAATGAGTTTCATTGTCAGAGGTTTAATATTAACTTGACTGAATCTGCTGGGGATCATGGAATCCGGCTTGTCAGAAGTTTATTGTTAACATGACAAGTGCCAGATCATTTCGTCGGAGAAATGAAAATAGGTATTTTTGTGGCCCTACCATTCTGTGAAAGAGAATTGGTAGGAGATTTTAGAGGAAAGGATGGAACCAAGCCCCTTAGGACTTTTAGCAAACCCTAAGCTATCAACGGATTTGGTGTGCCTTTACCAACTACTGTTTGAGTTGGGCTAGCCATGCTATTCCCCTCAGCATGATGAGTTATCGAAGACTTATGTTGAACTTAAAAGCCAACATTTTCCTCTATCCTTAACCGCCGGAGGCGTCGGATGTCCATAGGTACACTAGATAAGAGTAACAAGGCTAAAACCGAAGTCTTGCATTTTGTTTCTTCTTCAATATTTACATCATGCATCATGATGTAACTAGCGCTTGATCGGCTAAACACTGATCGACCGTGATATGATCTAGTGAAGGAAGAAAGAAGCTTTTCTTTGGCGTTCTTCCAAATATCTTAGATCTGGAGTTTTGATCAAAGGTGTAGTATTAACCTGATCAGGAGAAGAATGTTATCAAGGATAGTATTTCTTTAAGAATTTGTCGTTGATTGGCATCATGAGCGTATCACCGTCTGAGGTTATAAGGCGATATGCTCCATCTGAGTAGACTGACTCCACTACAAATAGTCCATCCCATTTGGGTTGAAATTTTTTTTTGGTCTTATGCGTTATCACCATGAGTCTTCTGACGGCTAAGATAAGGTCGCCTTTCTTGAAAGTCCGCTCCTTGACTTTCTTGTTGAAGGCTCTGGTAATTCGAGCTTGATAGAGCTCGATTTGCTGTTGAGCTTGCAGGCGTTTATCATCCAAAGCCTCGAGCTCTTGGAGTCGCATTCGATGCTTCTCTTTATTTGTCATCTCTGTTGTCAAGGCGACGCGTAGAGATGGGATCTGAATTTCTAATGGGAGTACAGCTTCACACCAAAATACCAAAGAAAATGGTGTAGCTTTCGTCGGGGTTCGAACCGTCGTGCGATAAGCCCATAAGCATTCACCTAATTTGTCGTCCCAGTCACATTGGCTTTTCGAGATGAATTTCTTGAGAAGTTTTCCAATAGTCTTGTTGAAAGTTTCTGCAAGGTCGTTAGCGGCTGGATAATATGTTGTTGAAGACACGCTCTAGATTTTGAACTTGTTGCAGAACCTTTGAAAGGCTTGACTGACGAACTGGGGCCCATTATCATGGACAATTCATCGTGGCACGTCAAAGCGATAAATGATATGATATTTAACGAATTTGATCACGTCAGATGTTTTTATCTCCCTCAAGGGAATAGCTTCAGCCCATTTAGAGAAGTAATCGATTATAGCTAAGATGAACCAATGTCCTTTGGATGAAGGTGGACTGATAGGACCAATCACGTCCATTCCCCACTTTTCAAATGGCCAGGTAGAAGTTGTAGAGCGAAGATGTCTTGGTGCTTGATGGATGAAGTCATCATGGACCTAACAGGCGTGACATCGTTTGGCGTAAGCGATGGCGGCAGGATCATCTTTAGCCAATAATACCCCAGTCTTTGGAGTTGATCTTCAAGCTTCAGACCGGCTGATGAGCTCCACACATGCCATCATGCGCTTCTTTGAGTACTTCCTGTGCGTCCTTCTGTGACAGGCAGCGGAGGAGGATCCCATCATGCGATCGGTGATATAGTGTTCGCGTGATCGCATTATAGTATAATTTAGAGGTTTTCCTTCTAATGGCAGCCGCCTCTTGGGGTCATCAGGAAAGATGTCGTACAATGCATAGGTGATGTACGGGAATTGCCTATCCCTGAGTTCTGGACTTGTTGAAGTCTCTAGGGTTTCTTTGACTTGACGGTCTTGTGTCAGCTTTCGGTGATCTTCAAAAGTGAGTCTTGGGCAATACAAGTCACGGTTGTAGACGAGTATTTTCTCTACTACTCAGATTGGAAGAGCCAATGAAGCAGCGAGAGATGCCAATGCATCTGCATGCGTATTTTGTTGGCGAGGTACATGGTCGATGTAGAGTTTCTGAATCTCTCGGCCATGTAAATAGTTGTGTTATAATAGGGTACTAAGTCTTCATGTCTGACTTAGTACTCCCTGCGAATTTAGCTAACGATGAGCTTAGAGTCACCGTATGCAGTGTTCTCCTTCCTTTGCTAAAGTTCAAGCCAGGACCATCTGTTAGGTCGTACCCCATGTTCTTCATCATTCTGAGTACATTTGGCTCATAATAAGAGAATTGAGGAGATTCATCGTAGCTTTCAGAGTCTTCACGAGTCATTGATTTGGACTCTACTCTTCCAAAAAGGATTGGTCTTTGGCCTTTGTGTCTTTCTGGGACCATAAATAACGATCCTTGTGCATCACTGACATCTTGATACACCGTGAGGGATGACCTCACCGGTACATGCAACAATGTCAGAGCATCTATTGCCGTCCAGGGGTCATCATCTACATCGGTACTAGTGTGTGATGGCACAGAATCAGAAGCAAATACAGAACAGTAGGCCAAATCTAATTCTTCATTAATATACCACTCGCCTTCATCATCGGCGGTGTTATTAACATCGAGCTTAATAGTGCTCGTTACAAGTTGATTTAATTCCCAAAGACATTTTTCTTCTGCCTCTGGTTCAGTGTCAACTTCATTATCAGAGTTTGGTTCCTCTGGCTGTGGATTCTCGTTCGTCTCTAGAGAATCCTGGTATAGGAGGGAGTCTGTGAAATAATTCTCTACCCCATTGAACGGATGCCTTACGGCGATCAACGTCCAGACTTTCCCACTTCCGTCAATATATTTCATGACTTGTTGGAGAGTGGAGGGGACGATGGAGTTACGATGAATCCACGGTCGTCCCAGCAGTAAATTGTACGAAGTGTTGGCCTCATTTACATAGCACGTCACTTCAGATCTCAGATTCCCAATCTGACATTTGAGTTTGATCTTCCTCATTGGGCGCATACCATTGGCGTTAAAACCATAAATGGTAGTTTAGGTGGTGCTCAATCGGTGGGTGGGGATCCCTAAGTGCTGCATGACCCAACGAGGCATAATGCTCAACGCGGATCCTGAATCTGCCTGAATGTGGCTCACTTCAGACAATCCAATATACCCTGTAAAGTATAGGGGCCTGTCATGTTTCCCCTTGACCTGCATGTCGTCTGGCGAGAAGGTGATGCACGGGGCATTTTGATAGGTGTAGTGATAGTCTTTCTTTATTTTCCTCTTGTGGTCCAGCCGGGATCTTGGTCATGAAGACCTCAGTATTGGCTAGAGCTTCTCTCAGAGCTTTTCTTGTTGACTTCGACAGTCTTAGGAGCTCGTAAAGAGTGATCCTGGCCGAGATGTTAGTCAGTTGAGCCAAGACATCAAAGCAATAAGGTGCTGAAGTTCCTTCTGCTTTGTCCTTCGGGAGGGCCCTGGCGTACCAAAGCTCCTTCTGCTTCTCCGCAGGTTGCTTCGCGGATGGCGTGGTTGGTTCTAAAGTAGGTCCAGGCAGATTTGCCACCAACTCGTCGTATTCTTTAAGTATGATTGTCCCGAACGAGTTTCGGCCATGAGTGGCGCATTCGGCTCTACGACAAGGACGATTATCTCTTGCTCTGAGTCAGTTAGTGAGGGGACATCAGTTTCTGCTTCCCGAAAAGAGGCACACACCACATTGTAGGGCGAAGCTTTTACTTTGCCTTTGGACTTCCTGTTAGTAGTCCACTGTTGGCCTTTCTCAAGGTCGGGATGAACCCACAAAATTTCTTCCTGAGGCATAGGAACAGGCACAAGTCCTTTCTCTTGCTGGTGATGCGGGTCTGTATTGATCATTCTTAGTTCCCCTTTCGGGATGGAAACTATTCCGGCCGGAGTTGGAGGCTGTTTCCGAACTGAAGAAATGATGTCATGTTAGCCGTCACTTTCTTCTGCTCTGGACGGAGCTTGAGCACTCCGCATCAATCAGGGCTTGAAGAATATCTTTGAAGATATAACAGCTCTTGGTGGGGTGTCCCAGCATCCTTGATACAGGCAGTAGCTGGGATTGTCGGTCTTGCCGACCTCCTCAGGACGTCTGGCTTCAGGAAGCTTCAATCTGTTGTTCTTGTTGAGTAATTTGAACAACGAATCGACGTGCTCGTCCTTGAAAGAGTACTGCCTGTTGGCGCACGGCTGACTTGAAGAAACACCCACTCAGGGTGGCTGAGGTTTAATGGGAGATTTTGTCTCTGTCGCCAATGTGTCTTTCCTTTTTGATTGGAAAGATACTTCTGGTGCGCGTCTTGTTGACTTTTTGGGTCTGGGCTTGTTTTCTTCTGGTCTAACCCTGGCGACAATCTCTTCAGCCTATTCACCTTGTTGGACCAGCTGCTTTCAAGTGCGGCTTTCAGCAACTCCTATCTGGGTTAGGAGTGAGGTTTGCAAATTGTGATGGCATGTTTCAACCAGGGTGGCCTGGGTCATATGATAGGTAGTCAAAAGTGTATATTTATCATCATATTTATCATCATATTTTCCTACTTATTCTTTTATAAAACACAACTATTTAATATTTTATTGTTTAATGTTGTGCTGGCTTTGAGTAATTAAAGAATAAATAAATGAAGCTCAATTGAAGCCCAGAAGCTCAAAAAGCCCGCAAGCCCACATGCATGATGTAATTTAGCAATTTAGAAGCTTATATCTTATCTAACCTAATCTAAACTTGAATTTTAAATTATTAATTTGAAATCTATGGGAGGAGGAGGAAGGATAAAGTAGGACTCCTAATTGCTATTCAAATCAAGAGGAGAAGAAGGATAAAATAAGATAGATTCTTATCCTAACTAAAATCAGAGGCAGACTTCTACTTGAACCTGGTTGCTTGCACTACAAGATAAAGATAAAGGGAAGAAAAGGCTTGAAGATAAAGATAAAGGACCAACTCCTTTTTAAATTCAGATTTTTGATAACTTGCTTCCCAAGTTATCCCGAATTCTCAAGATTAAGGATCAGAATGCAGAACCCAAGAGGAGGCGCCCAGACAGACGAACTAGAGGAGGTCACGCGAAAAAGCGCGTGGCCAATGGCCACGCTTTAGTCGCGTTTCCGCGGCCATTTGGATACATTTGGCAATGCGATTTCGTGGGAGAGTTGTACTTGGACTCTACGTCTTAAATCTCCTATAAATACCCCTGCAGAGCAACAGAGTGGGGCATCTGAGAGCTGAAGCTTAGGGTGTTCTTTTGATCTTTTCTTCTTTCCAAATTTTCTTGTATTTTTCTTTTTTTATTTGGAGAAGAAGATTGTTGAAGAAGCAGGAGAGCTTTGTAATTGGTCAGTGACATCCAATAAAAATGTTCTTTATTCTTCTTTCTCTTCTTACTTTGCAATTCAATTTATTTTTCTGCTTAGCTTATTTGTTTTTCTTCTTTTAATTTTCATGTAACTTTTCTAATTCAAAATAAAAATTGAAAATAAAAATTGAAAATATGAATAACTAATTAAACTTATAGTTTGCTAATCTCTCAATCAACCCTAGTTTAGTTTAAAAGATGAACTGATTGACATCTATGCTTGTTAGAACCCTAGGATTAAATTGGTGTTCTTGAAGATGAATCAATAATTAAGTTTAACTAATTTGGGTTGCACTTTTTAAATGATTATTCATGGTTCATATTTAAATACTTTGATAGCATAATTTAAGTGGACTTTTCTTATGTTATACTTTGAAATTAAGATGAACTATAGTTTAATTTTTATTAGTGCATACTAATTAGGGTTCCAATATTTTTATTCATCTTACTTGATTCTCAATCAATAACCTAGGGTAGATAATTCTTCATTCAATATGATGTTGAGACTAATACTTTGGTTGTGGTAGATGATTAGTAAATTATAATTCTTTTGCTTGATTAAATCTAATTCTCACAATCAATATCTCCTTTTCTTTTCCAAGCCAATTACATAGAAGATCGTTTCGAAAAGCTTCCATCGCATCCTTCCCTGTAGATCGACCCGTCTAGCCCTTGCTACACGGTTACATTGAAACGAGACTAAGATTTTCTAAACTCTTTCTTTATTATTTTTTCGTTTCAATCAAAATTTTGGTGTCGTTGCCGGGGAGGGAACGGTACAATATTCTAAAAAAAAACTAATTATTCTTTTTTTCTTTCTGTTTGCAGGATCTGATAACAGGAAAACTAGCTGCAGTAAAGGACATATAGCTACTCTGTGTCTCTACCCTAGAAGGCAGAGCAACAGAACCTACTATCCAGCCGTGCAAACGCGGCCACTGTCACGTTTTCGCAGCTGTAGTAGTTCACTACTGACTGATCTTTTACAGGTTGCTGCAAATTGCAAAGTTCTCTTTACTGCTTTAATATTATTTCTCTGTGATCACCCTGCATACTGCTAATTAATTAACAGTTACCTATTAGTTGACTAATTAAAAAAAAATTTAGACTCTTGCATCATAGGGACGTGTCTATTTAAATTTTCTTAATTCCTGTTGAAGAGTGCTGGCGACAAGGTACGTTCGCATTGCATATAGACTAGGAAGCACTCTTGGCTGATTTACTGCTTTTGAGTGAATACTTATCTATTGTTTTACACGTGCACTAAATCACTTTAAGGGCAAAACCCATAAACAAGATAAGGTGGGGACGTCATTACCCTTCCTTAGCCCACAAATCATCTCTGTTGCACTCACAACCCTAGCCCTAAAATAAAAATTGACTAGACGTTGACCTTAGGTTAACTCGGACTCATTTGGAGATTGGCCGAAGGAGAATATTGTTCGAAATTAACTCTCGCCAAATCGGTATCTAGGAAGGGGATTAAGAGCCGAAAGCCGAAGGTTGGTGGTTACTTAATTAAGGAATGTCTTTGACGGATAATCTCCCCCCAACCTTGCCACCTACCTGGCCGATTAACTTGTGGTTAAGGTCGGCAATATACCTTCTAAAGACAGTCTAAAGTTAAGAGTCGTCTAGGTCCAGGCTTACCCTAGATTAGGATTTTTTATTTTTGATTATAATTTTTTTCTCTTTCTTGATTGATTGGGTGAACTTGTTTGTTAACTGTGCATGTCAGCTTGGTCGAGAGACCCAGTCACATCTAGACTAACTAGGAACAGTTCATCACCCGAACAAAAACCTAATTCACACATGGCACAACCGTCATCACTGCAAGATATGTTCTATCCTATTAGGACCTCTCTTCCATCTTGCATTCAGCTGCACGATGTAGGAGACGACCAATTTGAGCTTAAACCACAATACATCAACACTCTTCCAAAATTTCATGGATTTGAATCCGAGGATGCATACTTTTTTATAAGGGAATTTAAAGAAGTATGTCTAATGATGAAAATACCCAGCCTAGGAGTAGATGCCATTAAATTACGTTTTGTCCCTTTCTCTTTGAAAGATTTAGCAAAGAAATGACTCTACAGTCTAGAAACCGATTCCATATCATCATGGGATAATTTCATCAAAGCCTTCTTAAGGAAGTTCTATCCCATCCACAAGACTGCACAAATTAGGAAAAGCATCTTGCAGTTTAAGCAAACAACCACTGAGCCTTTTTGGAAGTATTTCGAATATTTTATGGACCTCCTTGCCCAATGCCCTCACCATGGGATAGAGAAATGGCGACTTTGCCAAGCTCTTTATGATGGATTAGAATATCAAATAAAAATCCTATTAGAATCCATGTGTCAAGGAGGATTTTTGAAAAAGAATGAAGACGAATGATGGTTATTATATGAAGATTTGGCTGATAAGACCATCCAATGGGAACCAACTCCGAAAAAATTTAGGACTAATGACCCTAGCTCTTCTAAGGGAGGTGCCCATTCTATTGAGGCATACATTGTTGGCCCAAAGGCCTTCCACCCTAGTTTTGATGATGATTAACTCATGAAGTTATGTTTACTAATAATCTTGTGTTGTTTAAGTTTCAGATCATTAACCAAGATATTAGTTGGTGATTAGCTTCAACAAGGAGTTTAGAAGCTTTCACATGGTGATTCCCGTGCCCGAGCATCAAGATCATACCTTTGCACTCGGTGGATCATGTTTGGAACCAAGCCGACTTGAAGATGAATATCGTCAAGAAGGCTTAGGTATCCATAGTTTAGTTTAGTGTGTTTAGATCCATTTGTAAAGATAAGTATAGTTGATATGCTCAAGTGCACATAACACACACGTTTTATGTTTGGTTTTCGGTTTTCATGAATAGTTGATCAAAACAAGTTTAATTGATATATGTATAGTTGTTTCATTCTATACATACATGCTTACATGACTTATACAAACTTATTTTGACTTTCCTATTCATGTATTGAAAAATCCAAGTTTGATAAAAATACTTGTTTTGGTTTTTGGTAAAAATGATAAGACACAAAAATAGTTCATATTGATTGATGTTTGAGCCAAACTTTTTATCACATGTTTATATATCAATGCAAAATGATAAAACTATTTTTGGGCATTTTTACAAAAGATAAAAGATTTTTAGAAAAATATTGTACATGTGTTTCTGTCCCAGATTGTGGCTGACAGGCCAGGTCGGTCGATCGCATGGGTCGACCGCACCAAGGGCCGGTCGACTCGTGAGGTCGACCGACGTGCACAGAGCCGTGCACGTCTGGCAGACACAAGGGCGGTCGACGCTGACGGTCGACCGTACCTGAGAGCAGTGCTCTCTGTTTGTTTGGGTCGACCGGGCGGTCGACCGGGTTGCCCCAACGGTCACATTTCTGACCGTTGCGGTCGGCCGGGCCGGCCGACCGGTAGCCTGTCAGGCTGCCAGATCAGCCTAACGGCTAGTTTCTGTTTTGGCCTATATAAACCCCAATTCTTTGGGATTTTGGCTAAGGTTTTACAAGAGAAAAATTCCCAGTTTCCCAGAGTTTAAAAGAAGTTTTTAAAGAGTTTTAAAGCTTAAAAGTTTTCATCTTTATTGTTTTTCAAGGGTTTTGGAAAATCAAAGAAAACTAGGTTTTTGGGATATTGTTTTGGACTTTCATTTCTATCATCTACAAGAGATTTCCCAAGTAGTTTTTCTTTATTATTTGCTTTCCAAAAACACCTTGATTCCACACTTGAGCTATATCTTCTATCCTAATCTATTTAGGATCTTGTTTTGTGGAAAAGTGAAAAGAGAGATTGTTTGAGGTTGTTGAGCCTCTAAGTTGTAAACCCTCCTTGCTTTGTGTATCCCTCTTTGGTAGAGGTTGATCGGAGTGGTATTGGTTTGCTCCCTCTTGGGTAGAGGTTGAGGTTGGTGTTTGCTCCCTCTAGTGAGAGGTGGAGTTTGGTTTGTATCCCTCTTCGGTAGAAGTGATTGTTGGTTGTTGTTTGGCTACGGGCCTACCCCTCGGTTGTGAGGCGGTGTTTGAGAGAGGAGTTCGGTACTCCATTGTTGTAACAAATCCTCTTCGGTAGAGGTTCCCTCGGTGGGAGATAGTGGATTGGAAATCCTACACGGTGGTGTAGGCGGGGATGTAGAGCTAGGAGCTCGAACCTCGAAACATATCTGTGTGTTTGCGTTTGATCCATTGTCTCTCTTACTCTCTCTCTCTCTCATTATATTGTGCATAGCATCATTCATATCATCATATCATAATTGCTTGTGTTGAGCATTGATTCATATTGCCACATCTATTATATGCTTGTGTGTGTGCCTCACTTATACTTAACCACAAGAGCTTCACATAGCACCTCAACCCATTCAAGGGGAATCAAGAGGAGTTAGTTCAGAGCCCTTCACGGGGAATTCGGCTACACTTGTGTGTTGTATTAAGTGTGTTGCAAGATTTGCATTAGCTTCCGCATTTAGCGCACTTAGTTTTCTAGATTAGCACATACACCTATTCACCCCCCCTCTAGGTGTCCTTTTCATACATAACTATCGAAGCTAAACTAGCTACTGTGATGTGAAGACTAGAAACTCTTGAAACTAAAGAACCAGTCTCAGTGAACCAAATCAGCCCAACACCTTCGGCGGGCTATACTTATTGTCAATCCATGAACCATGTGTTCGAGGAATGTCCCGTCTTTTTAGCTCATCAAATGTTGCCCGAGTATATGAATGCAGCCCTTATAAGGCCCGCTAACAATCCTTATTCATCCACCTATAATCCCGGTTAGAGAAATCATCCAAATTTCTCATGGGGCCCAAACAACAATGATCAAACAAGGCAAATTCTCCAACAATTTTCAATAATTTCCTTATCAACAAAATTTTCTTAACCAAAGTCCTCCACCCTCTTTCCAAAATTCACATATGGAAACAAGACTCTCCAATATGAAAAGAAAGGTAGACACTCTAGTTAAAAGTCAAGACACACTAGCTCAAGTCTTGACTAGGATAGAGATGCAACTGAATCAACAAGAAAGACAAAGGAAACTCTATCAAGTCAACCATTGCCAAACCCTAGGAATCCTAGGCAAGCCAGTGAGGCTCAAGACCCAAACCAGTGTAACTTGGTTCATACGTTGAGGTCAGGAAAATAAGTTGATAATCAAGTATCCATGCCACCGGACCCAGCTCAATTGTCTACTCCATCTAGTTCCACTCCATCTCCACAAAACTCTAAAGAAACTGAATTTGATAAGTCAGCAAAACAAGTGCACCAGCCTATAGTCCCATTTCTAAATAGGCTTAGGAGTAATAATAATGCACATATGGAGAAACTGCTCGAGGTATTTAATCAAGTTAAGCTTAATATACCACTTCTTGATGTAATCCAACAGGTCCCTAGTTATGCCAAATTCCTTAAGGACATGTGCGCCAAGAAAAGAAGGACAAATGTGTTGGCTCAAAGGTTACACTCTCCAGTTTGTGTGTTTTAATGATAACAAACCATATAAAAGCTATTTGGTACTAATAGAGGTTCTAGTATGTATTTCAAGTTTGTTATGATGGCTCAAGAGGACTCACTCATAGAATAAGCTTGTTGGCCCAAAGGTCAGCAACGCGGTTCAGAGACGCCTACCTATGGATCATTGTGTTATTAGTTTGTTAAAGAGTAGTATATAGTATTGAAGCTCAAATACCCTACATACACAAAATTGCACGTGTTTTTAAAAGATTATTTTTGACTTTTGATAAAATACTTTAAGTCCTATTTCAGTATATGCATACTTAGCTTATTATATTTTATAAAGCCTTTACAAAAATTTCTTTGAAAATAACATTTCTTCAAATCAGATTTCTAACATGTTTTCTGCTTAAGACCTGTTGCGGTGACCGGGCGGTCGACCGGCTCTGTTACAGGTCAGAACGGTCGACCGCGCGATCGACCGTTGTTCTGACCTATGGGGTGTGCATGTGTGCACGTTCCCCGGTCGACCGAGCGGTCGACCGGACCCTATTATGGTTGACCGAGCGGTCGACCGACTGATAGACCCAAAGTCTCAGTTTGGGGCGATCGACTGGGCGGTTGACCGGAGTCAGCCAACGATCATAATATTTGAAAACCGGTCGACCGGCCAGTCGACTGTGCTCTGCAATTCTGGCCAAACGGCTAGTTTTTTAAACCTGTTTTAAAACGTGATTTTTATCTTAAAATGTGGATTGGGCTGAATTTTGGTGAAATTATAGCTGCTTAGTCCAGATAGAAGTTTACCCTTTAATCCCTACCTAAATCCTATATATAGGGGTGGTTGGTGTTGAAGTGAATTACAACAACTATTGCAAAGATTTCAAAGTTTGAGTATTCTTGAAAGAAGTGTTTTACTCTCAATCTTTGTGCTCTAATCTCTGTTTTATTTCTGAAATTTTTGAATCAAATATCTCTTCTACTTTGTTTTATTTTCACTTACAAACCTTGAGCTTCAATCATACATATTATTCTCTAGAGTTTTGTAAAGAAAAATTTTCAAAAGAGAGTTTGTGGTCTTTTGATCACCAAGTGATTATTGTACTTGTGGCTACACTACCTCTGGACTAGAGGAGTGTGATTGAGGAGTTGGGTACTCCCTAGTGATTGTAATCCTTTGTGAAAATTCTAGTGGATCAGAAATCCTTCTGGGTGAAAGCGGGGACGTAGAGCTGGATGCTCGAATCTCGAAACAAATATCTGTGTTTGCGATTGGTTTACTTGTACCTTTTACTTTCTATTCATTCATTTTTATATTGTCGATCTATACTCTTACAATAAGATTGCATTGCGCACCTCAAACTCTTATTTAGAGGAAGAAGTTCAGAGCCCTTCACGGGGTATACAACTTCTAATCTTACTTTGAGTGATCGTTGCATCATCTGCATTGATTAGCATTATATCTATTCACCCCCCTCTAGGTATGATTTCAATTGGTATCAGAGTTAGGACTCTAGTTTTTTGCTTAACATTCTTAGAGAGATCCTAATTTGCTAATCATTCTATTATTTTCTTCATTCATCCACTAGTAAAGATGGCTGACAGTATTAGGACCCCTCCCAAGTTTGATGGCCTTAACTTTCCCATATGGAAAGTTAAGATGAACATATTTTTGCAATCTCTTGGTAGCCGAGTTGCTAAGTCTTTGACCAAGCCCTATAGTGCACCCGTAGGTGAGGAGGACACTTGGTCCGATCTTACCTCCAAGGAAGTTGATGCAAATTCGAAGGCTCAAAATGCCTTACTTTTAGCATTAAATGAGGATGACTTAACACGAGTTATCCATTGCAAATCTGCCTATGAGATTTGACAACACTTATTGGTCACTCATGAGGGAACATCACAAGTCAAGAGAGCTAAAATTGATCTCTTGTGTTCCCAATATGAAAGTTTTAGAATGCAAGAAAATGAATCTATTGATAATATGATTACTAAGTTTACTAAAATCACAAATGCTCTTGCTTTTCTAGGTGATGAAATCAACAACGACCAAAAGGTGCGTAAGGTGATTCGTGCACTCCCTTCATCATGGGAAATCAAAGTTACCACCTTGAAGGAATTGAATGACAAAGACGAGATGGAGCTCATCAGTCTTATTGGTAACCTTAAGACTCATGAGATGGAGAAAAAGGCTAGAAAAGAAATGGCGCCTCAAGAGAAAAAGTCTATTGCTTTCAAGTCTACGTCCACCATCTTCGATGATGAAGAAGATGAAGAAGAAGATGAAGAGTTATCTCTTCTTGTGAGAAATATAAAAAGAATGTACCACAAGAAAAAAACTCAACCATAGAAGGCGATGGGAAGGGAAGGAGGGGAAGAAGATCACATGCCACAACTGTCAAAAACCTGGACACATCATGGCCGAATGTCCAGATTTCAAGAACAAGATATCTTTCTCCATGAAGCAAAAAAAGTCGTTTGTTAAGAAGGCGTTCAAAGCTACTTGGGATTCGGAAAGTGAATCCGAAGATGAAGTTGACACGGCTAACATGTGTTTCATGGCAAACACACCTAAGATAACTTCCGAACCATCTTATGATGATATTGAAATAAGTAAAGAAGAGTTATTATAAGCTTTCATTGAACTTTCAAAAAATTATGATTCCAAGAAGAAAGATTGTTTAAAATTGAAAAAGGAAAATGAAATACTTAATAATCAAATTGCTATTCTTACACAAGAAAAAGATGAATTATCTTTCACTATTATTTCAACACAAAGAGATTTTGATGCATATAGAGTAGCATGCAAAGCTAAATATCCTAAAATTGATGAAAATGAGATCTCTTTGTTAAATACTAAAATAAATGATTTGGAAAATATTTTAAAAGAATGTGCTTTTAACAATACTAAACAAGAAGAATTATTGTCAAAGAAACACATGCACACTTCACATGTTCAACATGATAAACCATCACATGCTAAAACTGCACATGTTCATCATGCCAACACATCACATGTCAATCATGCTAAAACACCACATGTTCACAAATTACATGTTCATAAACCACATGCTCATTATGCTTTTAAATATGAAAGAATTTATAAATGTACTTATTGTGGCCGAAATGGTCATTTCGTCAAATTTTGTTATGATCATATAAATAGTATGAATAATCATGTTTGGGTTAGGAAAGGTACTAACCCCCATGGACCCAATAAGATATGGGTACCAAAATCTACCCCTATTGTATTTGATATAGATGTGGGCTCTCACATGACGTGAAAGGTATGGTGTCTTGATGGTGGATGCGTTCCGAACTAAATGGTGACACTTTTGGATGCATCACTTTCAAGGATGTTTGGTGGGAGGACCACTATGGTTTGGAGACTAAGAGATTACCCTATTGGTTTTGGTAACAATCTCTAATTTCTATTTTATTCACATGCTTTCATATAGATATTTTTTGGTTTCAATGCTCATTATGATTGATCATGTTTAGATTCATGTTTTGGTTTATGTGTTTGGTTTTGCACTTCATGATTTTTATTACTTGTTTAATTGTAATTTTCATTAAAACTTGTGTATTTACATGTACAAATAGTGAGCTACACTTGGTTATTATGTGTTTGTGCTTCATTGCTCACTTGTACTCATTACATGTACTTGTATAGCCTAGTTTTGATGATTCTCTCATTTACACTTGTATTTTCTATTTTTGCACATGGTTTCATGATAATGTGTTAGCTTCATGTATATGTTACTTTTGTCTAAACTAATAGATATGCATGTACATCCTTGAGCCACTTGCCTTCATGCAATATACTTTTGTGGACTCGTTTGTGTTTGGATTTGTATGCATACTCAAGTTTATAAAAAACATACATATGTGTTGAAGTTTGTTTTAATGAAAATTTAAATTTTTATGTGTTTCATGTTTGTAAAGGAATTTCATATGAGCTTCAATGCTTATTTTCATGACTATGTTTTTCACATGACTCTTTTACACTCTATGTTTGTGTTTACTCATAATTTTTGTTTCATGAGCATATATGTGCTTAATAGACTTTGAGTGTCAATTATTATGTAATTTTCAAGTCTTCATGGGATGTATGATTGGGTTTCATATTTTGAAGGATTTCATACTAGTTTTCAAAATTATTTTTAAACTAGTTTTGTCTTCTTCAATTGGTAGAGTTTTTAACTATGATAACATATTCTCAAATCCTATTTTTGAAAACCCCTACCTTTAAAGGGCGGATGGATGGGCGACCATGCCTTGTGTGCCTAATTTAAAATCTTTTAAACATGTGCATGAATATGGTGGTTAGTTATGAGTAATACACATGATCTTCATGATATTTCGCTTTTGTATACTCATACATGTTTTCTATATATGTATGCTTTTAAATTTCAATAATATCAATTTCTATTGGTATTTTCATTTTCATAGATATATATATGATTTGATTGTACTTGATTCACAAATGTTTCAATTTCAATTGGTATCAAAAATTTCCAATTTCAATAGATATCAAAATTTTGTGATATCTTAAAAAAAATTGTTTACTTACAAGTGGTATCTCATAATTTGATTTGTTGATTTAAGAAAAATTCAAATTTGTCTTTAAAGTGATTTTTAAATGTTTTGATATATATTGCCTATATGCAAGGGGAGCTTAACATCTCTTCTATATATACATTCATGTTGAGTGTATCTTATATTGGAGAGCTTGACATCTCTTCTTTATGTGATACACATATGTAAGGGGAGCTTAACATCTCCACTTATGCATTGTATATTATACTTTATGTGAGTTAGGGTTTTGTCATCCCTTCTTCATGTAATGCGTGTATGCAGGGGAGCTAACTTAGCGTCTTCCTCTTCATAAATGTGTATCGCATATATATCCTTATTGTTTATTAGTTGTTTCCTAACCCTTTTTGATGTATGACAAAAAGGGGGATAAGTATTTGTATGGTTTCATGTTTTAATATAGTATACTTGTTTAGTATAACATTATTTGAGGGGGAGCTTTTTACCTCCCTTCCATATCTTGTGTTATACCTTATATGTTTTGTCATCATCAAAAATGGGGAGATTGTTAGCCCAAAGGTTACACTTTCTAGTTTGTGCGTTTTGATGATAACAAAAAGCTATTCGGTACTAATAGAGGTTCTAGTATGTATTTCAGGTTTGTTACAAGGTTGATGGCTCAAGAGGACTCACTCATAGGATAAGCTTGTTGGCCCAAAGGTCAGCAACGCGGTTCAGAGATGCCTACTTATGGATCATTGTATTATTAGTTTGTTAAAGAATAGTATATATTATTGAAGCTCAAATACCCTACACACAAAATTGCACGTGTTTTCAAAAGATTATTTTTGACTCTTGATAAAAATACTTTAAGTCCAATTTCAGTATATGCATACTTAGCTTATTATATTTTACAAAGCCTTTACAAAAATTCTTTTGAAAATAACATATCTTCAAATCAGATTTCTAACCTATTTTCTGCTTATGACTTGTTGCAGTCGACCGGGCGGTCGACCGGCTCTGTTACAGGTCAGAACGGTCTTGACCTATGGGGTGTGCATGTGTGCACATTCCCCGGTCGACCAACTAGTCGACCGGACCCCATTACGGTCGACCGAGCGGTCGACCGACTGACAGACCCAAACTCTCAGTTTGTATCGGTCGACCGGAGTCAGCAAACGGTCATAATATTTGAAAACCGATCGACCGGCCGGTCGACCGTGCTCTGCATTTCTGGCCAAACGGCTAGTTTTTTAAACCTGTTTTAAAACATGATTTTTATCTTAAAACGTGGATTAGGCTGAATTTTGATCAAATTATACCTGCTTAGTCCAGATAGAAGTTTACCCTTTAATCCCTACCTAAATACTATATATAGGGGTGGTTGGGGTTGAAGTGAATTACAACAACTATTGCTAAGATTTCAAAGTTTAAGTATTCTTAAAAGAAGTGTTTTACTCTCAGTTTTTGTGCTCTAATCTCTGTTTTATTTCTGAAATTTTTGAATCAAATCTCTCTTTTACTTTGTTTTATTTTCACTTACAAACCTTGAGCTTCAATCCTACATATTATTCTCTAGGGTTTTGTAAAGAAAAGTTTTTCAAAAGAGAGTTTGTGGTCTTTTGATCACCAAGTGATTATTGTACTTGTGGCTACACTACCTTTGGATTAGAGGAGTGTGATTGAGGAGTTGGGTACTCCCTAGTGATTGTAATCCTTTGTGAAAATTCTAGTGGATTGAAAATCCTTCTGGGTGAAGGCGGGGACGTAGAGCTGGGTGCTCGAACCTCGAAACAAATCTCTGTATTTGCGATTGGTTTACTTGTGTCTTTTACTTTCTATTCATTCGTTCTTATATTGTCGATCTATACTCTTACAATAAGATTGCATTGCGTACTTCAAACTCTTATTTAGAGGAATCCCGAGGAAGAAGTTCAGAGCCCTTCACGGGGTATACGGCTTCTAATCTTGCTTTGTGTAATCGTTGCATCATCTCATTTTTAATTTGTGCATTGATTAGCATTACACCTATTCACCCTCCTCTAGGTGTGATTTCAAAATGTGCCCAAGAAGGTTTTTCTAACCACTAACATTAGTGAGCTATTGTCCAATCAGATCCCAGTCAAGTACAAAGACCCTGGTTGTCCCACCATTTCTTGCACAATAGGTCAAACTGAAATTAGTAGAGCACTCCTCGATTTAGGAGCAAGCATTAATTTGCTTCCCTTCTCTGTATATCAACAACTTGGATTGGACGACTCAGCCCAACTCAAGTTACGATCCAATTAGCTGATCGATCAATTAAAGTTCCAAAGGGAGAGATCAGCGATGTCCTTATACGTGTAGGAGAATTCATTTACCCAGTAGATTTCATCGTTTAAGAGACACAACCTGTGTCTAATCCTAGGTCCCAGACTCCCGTCATCTTAGGTCGTCCGTTCCTAGCAACTGCTAACGTAATTATAAATTGTAGAAACGGGTCCATGAGATTGACTTTTGAAGATATGACCAAGGAAGTCAATATTTTCAATTTAGGTAAGCACCTCTACGACATAAACGACCAACCCTTTGAGGTCAACTTCATTGAAAATATGACTAGTGAACACAAAGAGGAGATCACACTAGAATCAAAGGATGATGAAGAGTTAGAATCTTATGATCTCAACCTTGACGAGATTGAGTGGGCGGTAAGTCTAAGTTCTATAGAGATAGAGAATTTAAGCTTAACACCTCCACCCATCGGGCCACCTCCTTCCTTGGAGTTAAAGATTTTGCCTAAGCATCTTAAGTGCGCCTACCTTAGTGAACAAGATACGTTACCAGTCATAGTTGCATCTAATTTGACTAATAGGCAAGAGGAAGACCTATTGGCAACCCTTAGGAGACATAGGGAAGTCATTGGTTGGACTATGGCCGATATCAAAGGACTAAGCCCTAAAATAGTCCAGCATAGAATCCATCAAAATGAAGGGGTTAAACCGAAGAGGAACCCATAGCGTAGGCTAAACCCGCTCATGCAAGAGGTTGTACAAGGCGAAATAGTGAAACTGTTGGATAATGGGATCATTTATCCTATTTCTGATAGCCAATGGGTCAGCCCAGTGCACGTGGTCCCTAAAAAGTCCAGTTTTACTGTGGTGGAAAACGACAAGCAAGAGTTAATGCAAACACGACTACTTACCAAGGTTCGAGTATGCATGGACTATTGCAAGATGAACGCCGCTACTAGAAAAGGCCATTTCCCCTCCCATTTATCGACCAAATGTTAGAACGATTAGCGGGCCATGAGTATTACTGTTTCTTGGACGGTTACTCAGGATATAACCAAATCTCAATAGCCCTGGAGGACCAAGAAAAGACAACGTTCACATGCCCATTTGGGATGTTTGCTTATCGCCGAATGCCTTTTGGCCTATGCAATGCCTCATTCCAACGTTGCATGTTAAGCCTTTTCTCCGACATGGTCGAGCGCTTCTTGGAGATCTTCATGGACGACTTCTCCGTCTATGGAGATTCGTTTGACCAATGTCTACATCACTTAGAACTAGTGCTAAAAAGGTGCACCGAAAAGAACTTGACCCTAAATTGGGAAAAGTGCCACTTTATGGTGCAGCATCGGATTGTCCTAGGTCATGAGATATCTAGAAAAGGGATCAAAGTGGATAAGACTAAGGTGGAGATCATAGCCAAACTCTCTATTCCACGATGTGTGAAAGACATTCGTTCTTTTTTAGGACACGCCGGGTTTTACCGTAGGTTCATTAGGGATTTTAGCAAAATTGCTAAACCCCTTACAAACCTTTTAGCCAAAGACGTGCTTTTTATCTTTGATGACAAGTGTAGTAGCGCATGGGAGAAGCTAAAATTAAAACTTATCTCTGTACCTATCATCTCACCTCCAGACTGATCCAAACACTTTGAGATCATGTGTGATGCTTCCGATTTTGCTATAGGCGCTGTCTTATGACAACGCAAAGATAACAAGCAGCACGTGATCTATTATTCAAGTAGGACTTAATGATGCCCAAGTGAACTATACTACAACCGAGAAAGAATTCTTGGCAGTAGTGTTCGCATTGGAGAAATTCCGCCCATTCCTACTTGGGACCAAAACCACGATATTCACCGACCATTCTGCACTTCGATACCTAATGCTCAAAAAGGATGCGAAGGCCTGACTCATTCGTTGAATCCTCCTCCTTCAAGAATTTGATCTCGAAATTTGAGATAAAAAGGGTGTCGAAAATGTCGTCGCCGACCATCTCTCTCGTATGCCAAACGCACCTTCCAACGAACTGCCCATCAACGATAATTTTCCCGACGAACAACTTTAGTCATCTCTACGGAACCATGATATGTCGACATAGTTAATTACTTAGTCACAAACTAAACCCCATCTAGTTGGTCAAAACAGGATAGATACCGGTTCTTATCTCAAGTCTGGTATTTCATGTGGGAGGACCCTTACCTCTTCAAATATTGTAGCGATCAAATAATTAGGAGATGTGTTCCCGAAGAGGAAACTAGAAATGTTCTAGCCTTTTGACAAGAATACTAGAAATGTTCTAGCCTTTTGTCACGAATTTGCTCGCGGTGGACACTTCGGTCCCCGCAAAACAGCCAAAAAGTGTTAGCCCAAAAGGTTACACTCTCCAATTGTTTAGAGTTTTGATGATAACAAAACAAATAAGAGCTATTTGGTACTAATTAGTTTGTTAAGATAAGTTTCAGGTTTGTACCATATTTGGAGGCCATTGCTTAGCTATTGCAAGAAATTCTAGGTTCATAAAGCAAAGAAGGCTTTTTGCACATCAAGGAAGGAACATAGAAGAGAAGGCTCTAGCAAGGCATTGCATGGCTCAAGTCTTCAAGATTGCTCAAGATAATTTATTAGATTTATTTTTAGTTTAGAGTTTTGTTAAAGAATAGTGAATAGGTTGAAGCTCTATCACACACGTTTTTGCGCACATCTTGTTTCCAAATATATTTCCTATAATACGTACAAAAATAGTTTGTATACAATCTTCAGCCTACAAACTCATTTTTATCCATTATATATATCTCTATTCAAAACTAGTTTGTTAAAAATAGATTTCTCCTCAAAATTCTATCTTTGTTTTGGCTTTTGACCTGAGCCGGTCGACCGCAAGGGTCGACCGACCCAATGTCAGGTCAAGCCGGTCGGCCGACCCAGGCGACCGGAGTTCTGGCAGCTGCACGTATCAGTGTGCACGTTTCACGGTCGACCCGGACGGTCGATCGAGACATGCCTGCCTGAAAGACTTCTGCTCTCTGTTTGTTTGGGTCGACCGGGCGGTCGACCGTAGCCTGCAACGGCTATTTTTTTGAGCTAGCGGTCGACCGGGCCGGTCGACCGAGGTAGCCGTTTGAACAGTAACGGCTATTTTCTGAGCTGGTTTATTTTTGTCCTTTTCTCACTTAAGTGTGTTTAAATGACATGTTTTGGTTTTAATACTTTCTGATTAGCCTTAAATATGTTTTATCTCCTAACCCTAGCCCTCTCCTATAAATAGGGGTGTTTAGGGAGAGGTTGGTTACTAGAAAAATTATCAAAATTTCCACAAGTTTAAGGCATTCAAAAAGACTTGGTTTCTTGGTTTTTGTGCTGAAATTCTCTCTCATTTTCTGAAGTGTTTTCAAGAACTCTCTGATTTCTTTTTCTTTTCTCCTTGCACACAAGAGCTTCATTCCTACTCATTGTTCTCTAAGGACCTTTGTAAGGGAAGAGAATTTTTGCAAGAGAGAGTTTGTGGTCTTTTGACTACTAAGAGATTACTTGTACTTGAGATTGTGGAGTTGGGTACTCCTGTGGAATTGGGTACTCCAGTGATTGTGTAACTGTCTTTGTGATAGTGCAGTGGTTGGAATCCTTCTGGGGAAGGCGGGGAAGTAGAGCTGGGTGCTCGAACCTCGATAACAAATCTCGGCGTTTGCGTTTGGTTTACTTGCTCTTATTTCTTACTCTATTTTCATTGCTCTTATTACTTGCTCTCTACATTTATCGCCATATTCACTTGCATTGTGAGATTGTTGCATCACAATTTTTAATTTGTGCATTGATTAGCATTATCACCTATTCACCCCCCCTCTAGGTGATTTTCAAAAAGTACTACAGAGTGGCCTCTATTGGCCCACTTTGCTTAAAGACGCATTTGACTTTTGCAAAACGTGCAAAAGATGCCAAATGATAGAAAGGATTTCTAAACAAAATATGATGCCCCTAAACCAAATTCTAAAAGTAGAACTCTTTGATGTTTGGGGCATTGATTTCATGGGTCCCTTCCCTAATTCATTTGGGCACCAATACATCTTGTTGGCTGTAGATTACGTATTCAAATGGGTTGAAGCCATTCCTTGCAAGACAAATGACAACAAAGTTGTTATCAAGTTCTTAAAAGAAAACATCTTTTCACGCTTTGGAACCCCTCGTGCCATAATTAGTGATAATGGTACACATTTTTGCAATAGAACTTTTAAAGAGCTTATCTTGGAGAAAACTGTGAATCAAAATAGGAAAGACTGGTCCACCAAATTGGTGGATACCTTATGGGCATATATGACCGCCTTTAAAATGATTCTAAGAATGTCTCCTTATATGTTAGTGTTTGGAAAGGCTTACCACCTTCCTGTTGAGTTATAACACCGAGCCTTATGGGTAATTAAGCAGCTGAATTTTAATCTAGATAAGGCTGGTGCACTTCAAAAATTGTAAATTTCTGAACTTGAGGAGTTAAGGAACGAGGCATATTAAAATGCGAAGATTATAAAAGATAGAGTTAAGGTTCTTCATGATAAGTTCATCATGAGAAAACATTTGCATTCCATTTGTCATCACTAGTAAACATGGCCGATAACATCAAAACCCTCCTAAATTTGATGGACTCAACTTCCCTATTTGGAAGGTTAGGATGACTATTTTTTTGCAATCTTTAGGTAGCTTAGTAGCAAAATCCTTAACCAAACCCTATGTAGTACCCGATAGTGATGAAAGCACTTGGACCGACTTTACCTTTAGAGAATATGAGGTTAACTCCAAGGCCCAAAATTCCCTTCTAACCGCCTTGAATGAGGACGACCTTACACGGGTAATTCATTGCCAATCCGCCTATGAGATTTGGCAACATTTATTGGTCACACACGAGGGGACTTCACAAGTTAAGAGAGCTAAGATAGATCTCTTAAGGTCCCAATATGAATCTTTTAAAATGATTGATGAAGAATCTATTGATTGTATGATTACTCGATTTACTAAAATTACAAATGTTCTTTCCTCCTTAGGTGATGATATCTCCAATGATCAAAAGGTGCGAAAAGTGATTCGGGCTCTTCCTACATCATGGGAGATAAAGGCCACCACCTTGAAAGAGTTGAACGACAAGGATGAGATGGACCTCATTAGTCTCATTGGGAACTAAAAGACCCATGAGATGGAAAAGAAAGTAAGAGAAGAGGCCGCTCCTCTAAAGAAGAAGTCCATAGCTTTCAAGTCTTCATCCACTCTTGAAGAAGATGAAGAAGATGAAGAAGAAGATGAGGTGCTCTCCCTCCTTGTACGAAATGTCAAAAGGATGTACCGGAGGAACAAGCTTAACTTCCGAAGAAAATTTGAAGGCAAAGAGGAGAGAAAAGTTATATGCTACAATTGTCGAAAGCTCGGACATATCATGGCGGATTGCCCGGAGTTCAAAAAGAAGATGACTTCCTCCTTCAAGCCAAAGAAGCCGGAAGAAAAGAAAGCATACAAGACAACATGGGATTCGGAAAGCGAGTCCGAAGAAGAAGAAACGGATACCGCGAATATGTGTTTCATGGCAAACACACCAAAGGTAACCATTCAATCTCTTGATGAGGAAGTTGATGAATTGAGTAAAGAAGTTCTTGTGCATGCCTTTGTTGAACTCTCCGAAACTTATGATAATAAAAAGATTGAATGCTCTAAATTGGAAAAGGAAGTTGCTTTTCTCAAAAATCAACTTGCTATTATTTCTAAAGAAAAAGATGAAATTTCTTTAAATCTCATTTCTACCCAAAATGAATTTAGTGCTTACAAAGTTGCTTGTAAAGCAAAATTTCCTAAGATTGATGAAAAAGAATTTTCTTCTTTAAAAACTAGGATTGTTGATTTTGAAAAAACTTTAAAGGATTGTGCTTTTAACACTAAGAAACTTGAAGAAATGTTTTCTAAAAAGCACACCTCTCATGCTAAAGATTCACATGTTAAGATTCCTCATGCTCACACTACACATAACACTTCTCATGCTAAATCTTTTCATGCTCACAATTCTCATGCTCACAAATCTCACACTCACTATGCTTTTAAATATGGTAGAGTGTATAGATGCACATATTGTGGTAAAAATGGTCATTTGGCTAAATTTTGTTATGACAAAGTAAATAGATCAAATAATCTTGTTTGGATTAATGAGACTAACTCTTTAGGATCCAAGAAAATGTGGGTACCAAAATCAAGTCCTAAATTATTTGATGTAGGTACACACCAAGGCTCCAAGACGTAGGGAGCGTGGTACCTTGATAGTGGTTGTTCAAGACACATGACGTGGGATATCAATAACTTTACAACCCTATCAAGGTACGAGGAAGGTGGCTCCGTCACCTTCGGGGATGACTTCAAAGGCACTATCATCGATATAGGTAACATTCAAATTGGTTCATCTCCTACTATAGAAAATGTTGTACTTGTTGATGATTTGAAACATAATTTGCTTAGCATTAGTCAATTTTGTGACCGTGGACTTAAGGTTGTTTTTGATGATTCTTCTTGCAAAATCTTTGATGTTAAAACCAATGATTGTATTCTCACCGGTTTTCGTGATGATAATGTTTATATCATTGACATGCTTAATGTGGAATGTTCTACTAAATGTTTAAATGCTTTTGATGAAAGTTCTTGGCTTTGGCGTAGAAGATTAGGACATGCATCTTTTGACCATTTTTCTAGGATTAATTCAAAGGAATTGGTGAAGGGTATTCCTTACTTGAAGTTTGAGAAAGACCGCATTTGTGGTGCGTGCCAACTTGGGAAACAAACCAAGTTTTCCTTCAAACCAATCAAGGATATCATGTCAATTAGGCCTTTAGAATTAATTCATATGGATCTTTTTGGACCAACTAAAACTAAAAGCTTAAATGGTAGTAGATATGCATTTGTTTTAGTTGATGATTTTCCCGTTTCACTTGGGTTTTCTTCTTAGAACACAAAGATCAAACTTTTTCTCATTTCAAAATTTTTCGAAAAAGGATTGAAAAAGAAAAAGGTTTTCCGATTTTGAAAATAAGGAGTGATAGAGGTGGTGAGTTTGTTAACCAACTCTTCATAACTTATTGTGATGAAAAGAGAATTAAGCATGAAATGTCTTGTCCTAGAACTCCACAACAAAATAGAGTTGTAGAAAGGAAAAATAGAACACTTCAAGAGATGGCTAGGACAATGATAAGTGAATATGACCTCCCTCAATATTTGTGGGCCGAGGCTTTAAACACCGCATGCTATATTTCAAATCGTATTTATTTGTGCAAAAATTCTTCCAAAACATCTTTTGAAATGTATCATTCTAGAAAACCTAATGTTGCATATTTCAAAGTTTTTGGATGCAAGTGTTTGTTTTGAACACTAAAGATAACTTGGGTAAATTTGATGCTAAGGCTTATGAAGCAATCTTTGTTGGATATTCTACCACTAGTAAAGCTTATAGAGTATTCAATAGATCTTCACATACCATTGAAGAATTCATGCATGTTAAATTTGAAGAATCTAATGTGTTTGTTGAGAATGTTGCAGAGATTGAACCATTAGGTGATAACATGGAGAGACTATCCTTGAAGGACTCACCCGCTCAAGAAGAAAAGCTAGAATCAATTGGTGATGTTCAAGAGGATAAAGAGGAAAGCTCTCAACCGCTTCCTAAAGTTTGGAGATACGCTACAAATCATCCCAAGGAGCTCATCTTAGGTGATGCATCCAAAGGGGTAACAACTCGCTCCAAACTCCATGACCTATGTGGTAACTTTGCTTTCATTTCTCACTTTGAACCCAAAAGCATCCTCGAAGCCGAGGCGGACTCATATTGGTTGCTAGCCATGCAAGAGGAACTCAATCAATTTGAGCGCAACCAAGTTTGGCATCTTGTTCCTAGGCCCACGATAGACCAATAATTGGTACTAAGTGGATCTTTAGAAACAAGATGGATGAGTCCGAAAATGTGATTAGGAATAAGGCTAGGTTAGTGGCCCAAGGTTACACTCAAGTTGAGGGAATTGACTTTGAGGAGACCTTTGCACCCGTAGCACGGCTTGAAGCCATACGGATGACACTAGCTTTTGCATCTTTCAAAAATTTTAAACTTTTTCAAATGGATGTGAAAAGTGCATTTTTAAATGGTTTTATAAATGAAGAAGTTTATGTTGCTCAACCTCCCGGTTTTGTTGATCATGTTCATCCCGATTTTGTTTTTAAACTTGATAAAGCTTTGTATGGATTGAAACAAGCTCCAAGAGCTTGGTAGGAAAGGCTTTCTAGTTTTCTCATTTCAAATGATTTATTAAAGGCAAAGTAGATACAACACTATTCACTAAGCATGTTGATAATGACATTTTAATTGTGCAAATTTATGTTGATGATATAATTTTTGGTTCTACTAATGAGTTTTTATGCAAGGAATTTGAAAAGGTTATGCAATGTGAGTTTGAAATGTCTTCAATGGGTGAACTTAATTTCTTTCTTGGACTCCAAATCAAGCAATTGCAAGATGGGAACTTCATATGTCAAGCCAAATACGCAAAGGAACTCGTAAAGAGGTTTGGACTTGAAGACTCAAAGGTTGCAACACTCCCATGGCAACTACCACCAAGCTTGATAAGGATGACCAAGGTAAAAATGTTGATATTAAATTGTTTAGAAGCATGATAGGAAGTCTTTTGTATTTGACGGCAAGTAGGCCGGATATCATGTTTAGTGTGTGTCTTTGTGCTAGATTTCAATCGTGCCCCAAAGAGTCCCATCTTATTGCGGTAAAACGCATTATTCGTTATATTAAGGGAACGATTGGAATGGGTCTATGGTATCCGAAAACCGGAGATTTCTCAATGACGAGTTATTTGGATGCCGACTATGCGGGTTGTAGAGTAGATAGAAAGAGTACTAGTGGGACATGTCAATTTCTTGGTAATTGTCTTGTTTCATGGTCCTCTAGGAAACAAAATTCCGTAGCTCTCTCAACCGCCGAGGCGGAGTATGTTGCCGCGGGGGCTTGTTGTGCACAAGTCCTTTGGATGAAACATACTCTCCTTGATTATGATTTGCATTTTGACCATATAAAAATATTTTGTGATAATACTAGTACTATACATATGACAAAGAATGCAAATCAACATAGTAAGACCAAGCACATTGAGATTAGATATCACTTTCTTAGAGATCATTTTGAGAAAGGAGATATAGATATTGATTATGTTTCTACGGATTTGCAACTAGCCGATATTTCACTAAACCACTTGATTTTGCTAGATTTTCCTTCATTTGTGGTGAACTTAATGTTTGTGTTATTGAATAAAAATGTTTTCATAACCCTTTTTGATGTATGACAAAAAGGGGGAGAATGAGTTTTTATGATAGAATTATGAGTTCATATGTTTTGGTTCCATATGAGTTTATATATGTTTTTAGTTTTTAATGTGTTTTTCATGAATTCTTGTAATTTGAGTTTAAGTGTTTTTGCAAGTGTTTTATATTCTCTTGGTTTTTGGTTTCATGATGTTTACTTGCAAATTACAAATTACATTATTTTGTTTGTTTAATGTAGCATAATTTGAGGGGGAGCTTTCTCCCTATATTTTTGTTTATAGCCTATTTGTTTTGTCATCATCAGAAAGGGGGAGATTGTTAGCCCAAAAGGTTACACTCTCCAATTGTTTAGAGTTTTGATGATAACAAAACAAATAAGAGCTATTTGGTACTAATTAGTTTGTTAAGATAAGTTTCAGGTTTGTACCATATTTGGAGGACATTGCTTAGCTATTGAAAGAAATTCTAGGTTCATAAAGCAAAGAAGGCTTTTTGCACATCAAGGAAGGAACATAGAAGAGAAGGCTCTAGCAAGGCATTGCATGGCTCAAGTCTTCAAGATTGCTCAAGATAATTTATTAGTATTATTTTTAGTTTAGAGTTTTGTTAAAGAATAGTGAATAGGTTTGAAGCTCTATCACACACGTTTTTACGCACATCTTGTTTCCAAACATATTTCCTATAATATGTACAAAAATAGTTTGTATACAATCTTCAGCCTACAAACTCATTTTTATCCATTATATATATCTCTATTCAAAACTAGTTTGTTAAAAATAGATTTCTCCTCAAAATTCTATCTTTGTTTTGGCTTTTGACCTGAGCCGGTCGACCGCAAGGGTCGACCGACCCAATGTCAGGTCAAGCCGGTCGGCCGACCCAGGCGACCGGAGTTCTGGCAGCTGCACGTATCAGTGTGCACGTTTCACGGTCGACCCGGACGGTCGACTGAGACATGCCTGCCTGAAAGACTTCTGCTCTCTGTTTGTTTGGGTCGACCGGGCGGTCGACCGTAGCCTGCAACGGCTATTTTTTTGAGCTAGCGGTCGACCGGGCCGGTCGACCGAGGTAGCCGTTTGAACAGTAAGGGCTATTTTCTGAGCTGGTTTATTTTTGTCCTTTTCTCACTTAAGTGTGTTTAAATGACATGTTTTGGTTTTAATACTTTCTAATTAGCCTTAAATATGTTTTATCTCCTACCCTAGCCCTCTCCTATAAATAGGGGTGTTTAGGGAGAGGTTGGTTACTAGAAAAATTATCAAAATTTCCACAAGTTTAAGGCATTCAAAAAGACTTGGTTTCTTGGTTTTGTGCTGAAATTCTCTCTCATTTTCTGAAGTGTTTTCAAGAACTCTCTGATTTCTTTTTCTTTTCTCCTTGCACACAAGAGCTTCATTCCTACTCATTGTTCTCTAAGGACCTTTGTAAGGGAAGAGAATTTTTGCAAGAGAGAGTTTGTGGTCTTTTGACTACTAAGAGATTACTTGTACTTGAGATTGTGGAGTTGGGTACTCCTGTGGAATTGGGTACTCCAGTGATTGTGTAACTGTCTTTGTGATAGTGCAGTGGTTGGAATCCTTCTGGGGAAGGCGGGGAAGTAGAGCTGGGTGCTCGAACCTCGATAACAAATCTCAGCGTTTGCGTTTGGTTTACTTGCTCTTATTTCTTACTCTATTTTCATTGCTCTTATTACTTGCTCTCTACATTTATCGCCATATTCACTTGCATTGTGAGATTGTTGCATCACAATTTTAATTTGTGCATTGATTAGCATTATCACCTATTCACCCCCCCTCTAGGTGATTTTCAAAAAGTACTACAGAGTGGCCTCTATTGGCCCACTTTGCTTAAAGACGCATTTGACTTTTGCAAAACGTGCAAAAGATGCCAAATGATAGAAAGGATTTCTAAACAAAATATGATGCCCCTAAACCAAATTCTAAAAGTAGAACTCTTTGATGTTTGGAGCATTGATTTCATGGGTCCCTTCCCTAATTCATTTGGGCACCAATACATCTTGTTGGCTATAGATTACGTATTCAAATGGGTTGAAGCCATTCCTTGCAAGACAAATGACAACAAAGTTGTTATCAAGTTCTTAAAAGAAAACATCTTTTCACGCTTTGGAACCCCTCGTGCCATAATTAGTGATAATGGTACACATTTTTGCAATAGAACTTTTAAAGAGCTTATCTTGGAGAAAACTGTGAATCAAAATAGGAAAGACTGGTCCACCAAATTGGTGGATACCTTATGGGCATATATGACCGCCTTTAAAATGATTCTAAGAATGTCTCCTTATATGTTAGTGTTGGAAAGGCTTACCACCTTCCTGTTGAGTTATAACACCGAGCCTTATGGGTAATTAAGCAGCTGAATTTTAATCTAGATAAGGCTGGTGCACTTCAAAAATTGTAAATTTCTGAACTTGAGGAGTTAAGGAACGAGGCATATTAAAATGCGAAGATTATAAAAGATAGAGTTAAGGTTCTTCATGATAAGTTCATCATGAGAAAAACTTTTATCCAAGGACAAAAAGTCTTACTCTATAATTTCAGACTTCACTTTTTTCCAGAAAAGTTGAAATCAAGACGGACAGGGCCTTTCGTTGTTAAGACTGTGTTCCCACATGGGGCCATAGAGATATACGACCCTAAGAATGGTAATGAATTCAAGGTAACTAGTCAACGTCTGAAACTGTTTTTAGAATTAGTACCAGAAGCAGACACAACCATGGGTCTTTTTGACCCAATGTATCGGTAACTCTACCTCTCTGACACTTTATTTCATGCATTTATACATACATGCATACGTTGGGGACAATGCATGAGACAAGTGTGAGGGAAGGTATTAACGCTTAATTTCAAAAAAATAAAAAATAAAAATAAAATAAAAAATAAAATAAAATATTTATTTTAACATAGATTATTGACTAACTGTATGTTGCAGTTAACATAACTCACTAACCTTAGGTTATTAACTTAACAAAAATAAAATAATAATAATAATAATAATAATAATAATATATTTGAAAAAGGAAACAATATCTTGACTTATCTTTTGAAAGAAATCCAAGTTAATCTTAAGAATTAGGAAAATCATGATTAGGATTTCTAAAAACTTGGTCAAAATAAAATAAATTGTTGGACTTTTTAGGTATAGGAGGAAAAATTGAATAAATAATTAGTCTTGATTTTTATCTTAATGAAATGTGCATACCTAATACACTTACACATCTAGGATTCTAAGACAAAGACTCTTGTGCCTTATAAAAAAATATAATAATATAATAATATAAATAAAAAAATTCTCTAATTAAGCTGGATACATGTGCCTCAAGACGCATAAGTATTCACGCCTAAAAGTGATTGTATAAATAAAGTCCTTGGTTTTGTGGCCTAGTTCACTCGAGTCCTTAAAGTTCGTGGGGTGTTTTCTCACCCGGTGCCCTAAAACCGACCGGCTTGAGAGCCACCGATCTTAGGCTCGCTACATGGGTGAATTAGAAAGCCTAAGAAAATTAAGAATATTATCTATATATGTGCTAACACATCTAATAGTCAATTGTTAGGTATGAGGGTCTCAAGAAGCCTTGATACGTATACAAAAGAAAATTAGATGAGTTATACATATTAAAATATATATATATATATATAATATATTATAATATATATATATGTATATATAATAAGGAGGCATGGAAGTCCAAGTTAAAGAATCCCTAGTAAAGATTCACGTTCACAAGGATGCATATGATTTAGGGTAACAAAAGAGACTATATATAAAAATTCAATTTTAATCCTTACCTAAAAATTGATAACGAATTATTGTATAGAGACTAAGTTTAAGAATGAATAAAAATGATAATCCTAAAACTTATAGATTGCTTAGTTTCTTCAAACATATTTCAAATATTTCTCTCCTTTTTCAAAATAAAAAATTTAATTACTAACATTTTTTTCTTTTATGGATTTTGTGGGTGTAATCCTCTGAAAACTCTCACGAGACAACACTCCTCCTTGAGGGATAACCTAGAGGTTTAACGGCTTATTCATGTGCTAAGTGCAACCGTGATTCCTACGAAAGTGAGTTAGGATAGGTTAGTTTTTATTTTCTTTTTCTTTTATTTTTACTCGAGGACGAGCAAAAAGATAAGTGTGGGGGTGCGATAGGTAGTCAAAAGTGCATATTTATCATCATATTTCCCTACTTATTCTTTTATATAACACTGCTATGTAATATTTTATTGTTTAATGTTATGCAGGCTTTAAGTAATTAAAGAATAAATAAATGAAGCTCAATTGAAGCCTAGAAGCCCAAAAAGCCCGCAAGTCCACATGCATGATGTAATTTAGCAATTTAGAAGCTTCTATCTTATCTAACCTAATCTTAACTTGAATTTTAAATTATTAATTGAAATCTAGGGGAGGAGGAGGAAGGATAAAGTAGGACTCCTAATTGCTATTCAAATCAAGAGGAGAAGAAGGATAAAATAAGATGGATTCTTATCCTAACTAAAATCAAAGGTAGACTTCTAGTTGAACCTGGTTGCTTGCACTACAAGATTAAGATAAAGGGAAGAAAAGGCTTGAAGATAAAGATAGAGGACCAACTCCTTTTTAAATTCAGATTTTTGATAACTTGCTTCCCAAGTTATCCCGAATTCTCTAGATCAAGGATCAGAATGCAGAATCCAAGAGGAGGCGCCCAGACGGACGAACCAGAGGAGGCCACGCGAAAAAGCACGTGGCCATTGGCCACGCTTTTGCCGCAGAAACGCGGTTATAGATTCGTTTCCGTGGCCGTTTGGATACATCTGGCAACGCGGTTTCATGGGAGAGTTGTACTGGGACTCTACGTCTTAAATCTCCTATAAATACCCCTGCAGAGCAACAGAGAGGGGCATCTGAGAGCTGAAGCTTAGGGTTTTCTTTAGATCTTTTCTTCTTTCCGAATTTTCTTGTATTTTTCATTTTGTTATTTGGAGAAGAAGATTGTTGAAGAAGCAGGAGAGCTTTGTAATTGGTCAGTGACAGGTTCTTTATTCTTCTTTCTTCTTACTTTGCAATTCAATTTAGTTTTCTGCTTAGCTTATTTATTTTTCTTCTTTTAATTTTCATGCAACTTTTCTTATTCAAAATAAAAATTGAAAATAAAATAAAAATATGAATAACTACTTAAAATTATAGTTTGCTAATCTCTCGATCAACCCTAGTTTAGTTTAAAAGATGAACTGATTGACATCTATGCTTGTTAGAAACCTTATGATTAAATTGGTGTTCTTGAAGATGAATCAATAACTAAATTTAACTAATTTGGGTTGCACTTTTTAAATGATTATTCATGGTTCATATTTAAATACTTTGATAGCATAATTTAAGTGAATTTTTCTTATGTTGTGCTTTGAAATTAAGATGAACTATAGTTTAATTTTTATTAGTGCGCACTAATTAGGGTTCCAAAATTTTTATTCATCTTATTTGATTCTCAATCAATAACCTAGGGTAAATAATTCTTCATTCAATATGGTGTTCACTCTTTGAGACTAACATTTTGGTTGTGTTAGATGATTAGTAAACTATAATTCTTTTACTTGATTAAATCTAATTCTCACAATCAATATCTCTTTTTCTTTTCCAAGCCAATTACAGAGAAGATCGTACCGAAAAGCTTCCATTGCATCCTCCCCTGTGGATCGACCCGTCTAGCCCTTGCTACACGGTTACATTGAAACGAGACTAAAATTTTATAAACTCTTTCTTTATTATTTTCCCGTTTCAATCATCATACTGCTAGGACATCGGAGCACCATATTCTGAAATCTTTCTACAAATACTTTGACTGACTCTCCTTTTCATTGCTTTGTTGCCAGGAGAGTTGGCATGGTAATCTTTGAGTCGTCTTCGAAGAAGCGTGTAAGGAAAAGCTTCTCCAAATCACCCCAGTTCTTGATCAAGTCTTCGGGGAGTTTCATGAACCATTCAAAGGCGAGTCCCTTCAGAGTACCGATGAACAAACGCGCCAAGATGGCATCATTTGCTACTATGTTTCCTGTCTGAGACTTGAAGTAGTAGATATGTTGGTTCGGGGACCTCTTACCATCAAAGGCCTGTAGGGTAGGAGCTTTGAACTTGGGAGGATATGGGACAAGATTCCATTCTGCCGGTATGGCCGGACCACTCCTGCTTCTTGGAGGCCTTTACGATTGGTAAGGGCTTCTAGACGCTGCTCTAATTTATTCATTCTTTTAGAATGAGAACCCCCATTCTCTGGATTGCTTCCCTCTTCAGATGAAGACTTAGAGGACTCGGAGTTGGAATGTTCCTCCTCCTCTATATGCAATGAAGATGAACTCTTCTCTTCTTTCCGCTTGCCTTTAGACTTTTTAGAAGAAGTTTTGGCCTTCGACTTCTTCTTATCCTCAAGCAATTGTGCAACAAGCATCTGTTTGAAGGTATCGATAGATTCTTGTTGGGCGCGAATCATATCGAATTGTTCCCTCTGGACCTGGGCTTGCTGTTCTAAACACCTAGTCATCTCCTCTGGAGTGTTTTTCATATACATGAAGACTTCCTTCTCCGCAGAAGAGTTCGAGGCCTGTGATTTTGCGATGGCTAAGTATGATTCACTTTCTTCAATGCCCCGGGCTAGGGCACTATTGTCAACCGGGGCTACTGTACCAATTCGAGTGCGAGTATACCGGTACACTCTTTTTGGTTCCATATAAGACTCGTCAGAGCCGACTGCCGGTTGTTTTCCCTACTTCTGCTTGGCGTAGTGATCGGGGCAGAACCAAGCACTCGAAAATGTGTTTTTATAAAATCAGTGAAATTATGTATGTGTGCTAATGTTCCCTCGTTACTTCTGTTATAGCATTGGCTCAACGAGTTGAATCCACAGGGACGGGAGGCGATAGAAGCATTAACAGTTCGTTCACGTGTTATGTTAACAATTCCTTCTTTGTTAAAAAATAAGAAAAAGAAAAAGAAAAGAAATTCAGAAGTGATAGGTGGAGAAGGTGATGAAACGACGATGTGAAAATAAAAGAGAAATGGTTTTGAAAACAAAAAAAAAGAAGATGAACAAAGATGAACTAAGAAGTTGGTGTGAATAACAATGGGAAAAATGATAAAAGGGTTTTGAAATTGATTTTTAAAATAAGATAAAAGAAAGCTCATGGCTACTAACTACTAATTGCTCCACTAACCATGCTAACCTCTTAGTGATAGTTGCCTCACATGGACTCTTGGCTATGAATAATCCTTGGCTTCAAGAGATGATACAAAGTATGGCTCATAAGATTGTCCATAAACATTCAAACAACACATCCATACCACACAACAAGTTACAAGGTACTATTAAATCATCAAAACCGGTTAGAGGTGAGCATGAAATAAAGAAGATATTGCAAGTTAGCAAGTTAGTGGGTTAGATGTTAGAAATGTTAGAATGTTAGAATCATCATCATGAGCTATCAATGGCTCTTACAAGAGCAAGGCCTTGTAGAGGCTATTAAGATTCATGTGAATTATCAAGTAAGAGATTAGATGGTTAGTGGTTAGTAGTTAGATTGCCATGAGAAGAAAATTTAGCTAAGCATCATGTAGAAGATGGAGAAAGGTATAATGGAGAAGAAAGGAGACACCTTTACATAGATTGTCACCACCTATTACATTAATCTCTCTCTTTCTCTCTCTGAATCTCTCAGCCCTAATACATGATCTAAAAATAAAATGAAAATATAAAAGATAAAAAAAGAAGAGAAGAACACCTACACTAATCTACACTAAAAGGAAAACCTAGCCTATTTCTCCATCTGCTTGCGTTTCAGCGAAACCCTGCAGTATTTATACACAAAGAGAGGTTCCAGAAGATGAGACGAGGCCACGCGTCGAAAATCGACGTGTGGGCCCACCAAAGGGCCACGAAAACGCGGCATAGCCGCGTTTCTGTGGCCAAACCAGGGACTTAGGTCCCTGGTTTGGCGAGCATATTCGTCTCGCTTCGGGGACCTTCCAAATGGGCTGAGATTCGGTTATTTTCGTCTGGATATTCTCTGACGTGCGCAAGGGTCTAGGTTCAATGCATCTTCTTGAAGCTCCCTTACTTGGCCTCCAAGAAATCCGGATATAATTACCCAAAAATGTGTTTAATTAAGCTCTTATTACCCTTTTGCCTCTTTGTCTTGATTATCTGCAAGAGAGACAAAACATGATTTAGACCGACATTTATTTTTTATTTATAAATCAGTAGGGAAAGGCGATATAATAATACAGAACTGTAAACTAATAACACCCCCACACTTATCTTTTTCTCGTCCCGAGCAAAACAAGAAAAGAAAAACTATATTACAAATGTTATTACACCACTTTCGCAGGTGATGCGATTGCACTGAGCGTGCGCAACAAGCCGTTTAACCTCTAGGTTTCCCCTAAAGGAGGAGTTTGTCTCTTGAGGGTTTTCAGTGGATTGTACCCACAAAATTCATAAAGAAAGAAAATAAATATTAGTGTTTTGAAAACACATTTTGAAAGAGAGACAAATTTATGAATATTTTTTCAAAAATATAAGCGATCTAAGGTCATAAGTCCACCAAAAATTATTCTCCCTTAAACTTAATCTATATGCAAGATCTTTTCTTCAATTAAGGTAAGAATTCAAAATTGGATTGAATATTTTATCCTTAATAAAACCTAGATAATATGCACTTTGTGATAGTGAAAATTTCTGGGATTTCAACTCTAACCTGCAAGCTATTTATATATATATATATATTTTTCTTTTTCTTTTTTCTTCCCTTAGTTTTCTTAGGCTTTTTAGTTACCTGGGTAATGAGCCTTTAACCGATGACTCCTAGACCGGACGGTGTTAGGGTACCATATGAGAAAACATCCCTCAGGTTTAAAAACTCGAGTAAACAAGGCCACAAAACTAAGAAGGATTATTTGTTCCTTATTACCACCTTTAGGCGTGAATAATCATGCATCTTGAGGCATAGTTATCCAGCTTAATAAGTAATTTTTTTCTTCATATATATTTTTTCTTTTTATTTATTTTTACTTTATGACATTTTAGGTCTTTGTTTCCATCCCAAAAATTGTATTTGTGTAAAGTGCAAACTATCTATGGCAAATAATTCAAGATAAAATTATCTCCCCAATCTTTTATACTTAACCTATAATTTTAAACATGATCTATTATTTCAACTAGGTTTAAGATGTCATAATTAAGGTTTTCTTAATTTCTAAGATCATCTTAATTTTCTTTAAAAATAGATCAAAATATTGTCTTTTATTTCAAAAAGTTTTTAAAAGAAAAGGAAAATCCTATACAAAGAAAAATTCTAAGAATATCCTAAAAGAAGTATAAAAGAAAAGAAATCTAAAAACTCTACGTTAGTAAACCCTCCCCCACTCTTATCTAATGTATTGTTCTCAATGCATCGTGATGTATGTATGCATAAAATAATATAGAGAGGGAAGGAAAAATCACCTCAAGGTGGTGGTTCCGGTGGTGGTCCGATTGAAGCTCAGACTCACGAAAGCACTCCATACTCGTTTTCAGGGCAGATGGTTGGTCATTTTGAAAAGGTAAAACGGAATTTGAATCATGAAAATATTATGAAATTGGGGAGTTGAGTTTCTTTTGTTGGGACTCAAGCATAGCTTGTAAAGCTTCTATACTTTTTTCTAACTCATATTTTTCTTCAATGGATTGGTCTAGAAAAGGAGTATATGAAGCGAAATTGAGAATGAATATTGTGAAAATTGTGAATAAGATGGACAAGGAGATTGAAAATTTAACTCGGGGGAGCTGAATCCCCATTGACTCTGTAAAGGTTGAAATTATTTTGAAAATTATAGTCATAAGATTGGGGGTATGGGTTGTATTGATTCGGATAAGGCCAACCCGGTGTATTTGGTTGGTTCATATTGTAAAAAGGCGGGTTGGAATTATCCAAATCAAATAGGGTCGTTGTCAAATATGGATTCATATTAGGATCAAAAGAATTGTTGTTGTTGAATTCCATTTTACAAACAATCACAAATAAAAAAGAAAAATCAAGCAACAAACAAAAAGAAAAGGAAAAAAAATCAAAACCAAGCCTAAACTAGGGACCTAGACGACTCCTAACTAATCGAATACCCAGGGAGGTTGTTGTATGAATCCGACCACAAGTTAATCGGCCAGGTAGGGACAAAATACGGTGGGAATCCGTGCATAAGCAACGAGCCTTAATTACGCTAAACTACGATATCTTCGAGGCGTAACCTCTTAATCCCCAACATTAGACACGATTTCACAAGAGTAAGTTCAAAACAAGTTCCACCCTTTATCAATCTCTTAATAAGTCTGAGATGTCCCTAGGGGCCAACGTCTATCAATTTTATTAGGGCTTGGGTTATGGGAGTGGGGAGGTGATTTTTGGGTTAAGGAAGGATGATGAACTCCCCACCTTATCTTGTATGGGTTTTGCCCTTAATTTCAATTTGTGCAAGTGTGCAATTAGACAAGAATATAATACGAAGCGAGTAAATCACCCACGTTTTGTCCTATGTTATATGCAATGCCATATGTACACCTCAGTTCAGATCACAACAACAGAACAAAATACATTATATTGGAATTGAAATTGACACGTGCCTAAATGCAAATATCTAAACCGTTTTAATGCATCCAAATATCGTATTTTAGTTCTTTAATTATTGCAGTGTGTCAGACAAGAATTATAGAAAACTAGCAGCAGATTACAACAGAATATAGCAATAGATGAAACTTGTAAGATCCTGAAAATTTTGGGGACCAGGGGCCCAGGATTGGCCGCGTTTCCTCGGCTCCCAAGTCCATGGCGCGGTAATTTAATAGAAGTAGCTTTCCTGCTTTCTAGAGAAGGAAGCTACAGGCAAGGGGAGTCTTCTGTAATATATAGTTTCTGTAAGAATGACCCGCACACCAGAAACAGAGAAGAAATGTTAACAAAAAACGTGACTTTAAACCATTCCCATCCCCAGCAACGGCGCCATAAATTTGATCAGGGCAGAACCACGCACTCGAAAATGTGTATTTTGTAAAATTAGTGAAATTATATATTGCTAATGTTCCCTCGATACTTCCGTTATAGCATTGGCTCAACGGGTCGAATCTACAGGGACGGGAGGCGATAGAAGCATTAACAGTCCGTTCACGTGTTATGTTAACAATTCCTTATTTGTTAAAGAATAAGAAAAAGAAAAAGAAAAAGAGAAGAAATTCAGAAGTGATAGGTGGAGAAGGCGATGAAACGACGATGTGAAAATAAAAGGGAAATAGTTTTGAAAACAAAAAAAAGAAGATGAAACAAAGATGAACTAAGAAGTTGGTGAGAATAACAATGGGAAAATGATAAAAGGGTTTTGAAATTAATTTTTAAAATAACATAAAAGAAAGCTCATGGCTACTAACTACTAATTGCTCCACTAACCACGCTAACTTCTTAGTGATAGTTGTGTCACATGGATCCTTGGTTATCACTAATTCTTGGCTTCAAGAGACGATACAAAACATGACTAATAAGATTGTTCATAAATATTCAAACACATCCATACCACACAACAAGTTGCAAGCTGCTATTAAATTATCAAAATCGGTTTGAGGTGAGCATAAAATAAAGAAGACATTGCAAATTAGCAAGTTAGTGGGTTAGATGTTAGAAATGTTAGAATGTTAGAATCCATCATCATGAGCCATTAATGGCTCTTGCAAGAGTAAGGCCTTGTAGAGGCTATTATATTCATGTGGATTATCAAGTAAGGGGTTAGATGGTTAGTGGTTAGTAGTTAAATTGCCATGAGAAGAAAATTTAGCTAAGCATCATGTAGAAGATAGAGAAGGTTACAATGGAGAAGAAAGGAGACACCTTTACATAGATTGTCATCATCTATTACATCAATCTCTTTCTTTCTCTCTCTGAATCTCTCAGCCCTAATACATGATCTAAAAATAAAATAAAAATACAAAAGAAAAAAAGAAAAGAAGAGCGCCTACACTAACCTACACTAAAAAAGAGAAAACCTAGCCTATTTCTCTATCTGCTTGCGTTTCAGCCAAACCCCACAGTATTTATAGGCAAAGGGAGTTCCAGAAGACGAGACGAGGCCACACGTCGAAAATCAATGCGTAGGCCCACCAAAGGACCACGAAAACGCGACCATAGCTGCATTTTCGTGGCCAAACCAGGGACTTAGGTCCCTGATTTTGGCGAGCATATTCGCCTCTCTTCGGGACCTTCCAGATGTGCTCAGATTCGGTTATTTTCGTCCGGATATTCGTCTGACGTGCGTAAGGGTCTAGGTTCAATGCATCTTCTAGAAGCTCCCTTACTTGGCCTCCAAGAAATCCAGATTTAATTACCCAAAAATGGGTTTAATTAAGCTCTTATTACCCTTTTGCCCTCCTTATCTTGATTATCTGCAAGAGAGACCAAAACACATTTTAGACCGACATTTTATTCATAAATCAGTAGAAAAATGCGATATAATAATATAGTACTGTAGACTAATCACGTAGTGCTTGGACCTGTCATGTTTGTAGTGACTTCGGGGTACTCCGTGTCAGAGAAGGTTCCCTTCTGTGGAAATGACGTCTTTTGATTGATTGGGAGGTTGAGGTTAATCGTCTGAATACCGACCGCTTGCTTATATGAGAGCTGCAGCGGCATTCATAGAGCATTGCGGTGATGAGCCGTTCACAGTAACAGGATGGAGTGATCTGCACTCCTCTTCTTTGTCAAGTAATCTCTTAGATCTGTCGGAGGGGGGTCAAAGAGATTAACCTCCAATTTTTGAGGGCTTTCAGCTTCTCAGAGCCATCCTCGCGTCGCGAATTTGAGACGCAGGGTTCTAAGACGCGGAGCTCACATTCTATAGAACAGACGTGGCTCTCGCGTTTTGGATTTGAAACGCGGGTCTCGTGCCTCTGCTGAGAAGAGACGCGGACCTCGCGTTGATGATTGTCGCATTTGTCTAGCGATACATGGGAAACACGGAGTTTCTGAATCTGCGTTCGGTGGTAGAGACGCGGGTCTCGTGTCTCTGAGAAGAGGCACGGATCTCGCGTTGCTGAACGTCGCATTTGAGAGATGGAATCTCAAAAACGCAAGCCTTTTGAGCTTCACGTTTTGGCCTCCATATGCGGACTTCGCGCTTCTGACGTAACTCAGAAGAGACACGGGCTTGAGCCTCACATTTTGTGTCTGCTGGACAGAAAGTTGTTCCAGCTTTTTGCGTCTGTAGTTGACGCGCGCGTCGCCTCTGTCAACATTTGGCGTTCCGATTACGCCGCATGGGTTACTGGGAACCCCGGTAACCTAGAGTTGAGGAAGAGGAAGGGCATGACCAAATTGGTCTTCAACGACGTTGGCCTCGCGGGTCTCACGGGAGACGTTGACACAGGCCTTATGTGCGATGCGGCCAGCCATGACGCTCTTTGCACCGGCCACCTTTGGAGAAGTCTCTGTAGGGACTTGAGAGCGGATCTCTGAGGAGACTTTGCGGTACTGCCGCGCCCTAGGGCTCTTGGAGCAAGAAGAGAGGAACTCTTCATATTTTGCTTGGTCAAATTTCACGATAAGTAATTCGACTGTCCTCCCATGAAGGTGACGTCACCTTGTGTCATGACTTGCTCATCAGTAGAGAAAGTATCCCCAGCGGAGTCGCCATCTCTTGTTTGGTCTGGAAAATGTTTAGAGGATCGTAATAAAATTTCCTTGAGTGAAAGGTTACAACAATCTCAAAGCTTCCAATTAAAAGAGAGAGAAGATATTCAAGCTTAAATCTTCTCTTTGTTTAATGCTGGGTTCTTTATGAAGCGGAGAAAAGTGAATCTTGTTTTCTATTGACCGGGTGGACATCACAATCTTTTGGGAATTTTCTCTTCGAACTATGGATGGTGTAACGCAGCTCCTGTCCAATGAAATCTCAAAGAGACTTGAGGCAAAACAAACTTGTACTCAACAAGTTGTTAGAAGAGTCGAACTCTTTTGTATTCCTCAGCTAGAGATTCTGATTTCTCTGGGACTTACAACCAAAAACTCTCTCTACCCCTCTTCAGTAGCAAACTAAACTATTTATAAGGGTTTCAGGAGTAAAACTGTCCCCTAAAAAACCTCCATAATGGGGTTAACTTTCCTCATTATGTGGGCAGTAATTGACCCATTAATGAGGACAGTTATAACCGAGACGCAGGGTTCCTTTGTAGTTGAAACGCGAGCTTCGAGCCTGATCAAGTGATGTGGTTCAAGCATGCAAGCACAGGCAGAGACAAGTAACATAAAGAAAATTAAAGGAATGACAGTAAATTATGTATATCGATAAGTCTGAATCGGGAAAACATGTATAGAATATAGTGTCAAAAGCATAGGTACACATAAACATGTAATAAATACATTAAACACGTAATAAATACTCTAAACATGCGATAAATACAAGTATGGACAAAACTAGTTGTACAAGCTCAGATTATGGATTCATGAGATTGATACGTCAAGGGGATAATCCAAAGAAGGAAACCCTCCTCTATATACCACATATCTCATATCGCCATTATCTGAGTTCATACAGCTTGAGTTGCCCTCAGATTAATAAAACTAGAGTGTGTCTAGAGTAATCATAGTATCACAGAAATCATATGTCATAAAGCAGGGTGTCAACTCAGGCATAATACCTAATTAAAGGATTTATCACTATAACTGGAGAATATAAAGGTGTTACATGTATGTTATTCAATAGTGATCATCAGTATCATTTGTTATTCTTGTCCCTTTCCCACCGGCGTCCCACAACACCGACAGTTCACGCTGGAGCCCGCACTTCCAGTAGAACTCATTCGAACTCCGATATGTGGGTACCATTATTCGAAAAGGGGAGAGACCAAATAACATATGCTCCTGGTGTTATCATTATACTGGTATGTGTGTGTGTTAATATGCACTGAGAATACTTATCACGCTAACACCAGGCGGCACAGGTAGGAGAGAGGAAAGTAGCCCCACAGATTCAAGAGGTGGCCCCCACAGATTCAAGAGGTGGCCCCCACCACGTGTGTGGTGTGGCACTCTACTTCATGTGGCACTTTGCCCTGAGAGTTGATTCAGGAGGTAGCCCCACAGATTCAAGAGGAGGCCCCCACAGATTCAAGAGGTGGCCCCCACCACGTGTGTGGTGTAGCACTTTGCTCTGTGGCACTTTGCTCTGTGTGGGGAATGGATTCTAGAGGTGGCCCCCACAAATTCAAGAGGTGTCCCCCACCACATGTGTGGTGTGCCACTTTGCTCCGTGTGGCACTTAGTTCCATTCAGGATCTGCCAGACGCTAGCACGATCGTGGGATACATCCTCGTCATCCCAACACCAGGCATGCTCTACCGGACGCCGGTATGACTGTGCTATTAACAAGAGTAACAGTACAGGGGACATGAATACAGGGGATACAGGAGTTCAGGAGCACAGATGTCTGGTGGCAGTATAATAATCATGTCAAGGTTCCCGTCCAATGATAATCATGAATATGCAACATAATACAGGTGTCAGGTGTCACAATATCAGGTCAAGTATGTCAGTACCAGGTAATAACATATATCAAGTAAGTGATAACATGTCAATTGACAGGTGTCATATATATATATATATATATATATATATTATTATATATATATATATATATATATATATATATATATATATTATATATAGGTGTCAGGTATGGGGTGTCAAGTGATAACATGTCAAGTAACGATGTTAGATATCAAGTGCCATGTCAAGTACCGGTGTCAGATATCATGTGTCAAGTAATAACATGTCAAGTACTGATGTCAGATATTAAGTGTCAAGTATCAGAGGTCAAGTATAACATATCAGTGTCGGTGTCAGATATCAAGTGTCAGAGATCAGACGTCAAGTATAAACATATCAGTGCCGGTGTCAGATATCCAGTGTCAAGTATAGGTGTCAAGTGATAACATGTTAAGTACCGGTGTCAGATATCAAGTGCCTTGGATCAGGTGTCAAGTATAACATGTCAAATACCGGTGTCAGATATCAAGTGTCGTGGATCAGGTGCCAAGTATAACATGTCAAATACCGGTGTCAGATATCAAGTATCGAGATATACATATCATGGTCAGGTAATTAATATGTCGGTGAGAGTCACATCATATATTAGGTAATCATCCGGTCACGTAACATGGTACAGGAGAACAGTATAAATAAACATTTCAAACTCTTCACAATCATCTTTATAACAATAATAATTTAGTCTATTAATTAGCCATGCGAAGTCGAGTGAAGCGGGAGCAGATCTAGGCATACCGGTTTAATGAGTTATAATAACAGTCAATAGATATTCATACAACATGTTAATTTAGAAATCACTCGTATATCATATACCAACTTGCATAACGATGTATCAGGTAGTAAAAGGTAGAGTAGCATTAACAAAGCATGAAGCAACAAAAGAAAAGTAGTCGCATATCATATATCAACTCGCATAATGAGATATCTTGTATTATAAGGTAAGATAATAATTATTAGGCATGTAACGATGGTAATAAAGTATAAAGCAACACAAGAAATGTACTCGCCTAAAAATCAGAACGCAATACCGAGTAATATCCGGGAAATCCGCTAACACGTGCGGCAAGCTACCAATCCATGTATAAAATACATGTAATATAATTATATATATAAATATATATAGAGAGAATAAGGGAGGAGAGAGAGAGAGGATTAGTTAGAGAGAGAGAGAGGGTATTTGTTGGAAGTGTTTGAAAGCGGAAAACGGAAAAAATAGGAAAGAAAGAATAAAGAAATAAAGGGAGGAGTGTGTTGGAAAATATAGTGAGGTAATAAGGAAATGAGGGGATGGGTAAAAGTGGAAAGGAGGAAAAGGAAAGAAATAAAAGAAAGAAAGAAAGAAAGAAAGAAAGAAAGAAGAAAGAAAGGAGAGGGGAGTTGGGTGGTGGCCGACGGGGCCACCGCCGGCGGCCTGGGCGGCGGCGCCGCTGGCGGAGGGGCGGCCGGCGAGGAAGGGGCGGTGCCCCTAGGGTGGAGGAGGGTGATGGTTGGGTTTGGTTGTTGTGTTGTATGTTGTTGTTGTTGTTTGTTGGTGGTGGTGGTGGTGTTGGTTGTAGTGGTTGTTGGTGGTTGTGGGGAGTTGGAGGAGGAGGAGGAGATGGTGGTGGGGTGGTTAGAGTGGGGGAATTGATGGGTTGGTGGAGAATTTTAGAGAAGAAGAGGAAGAAGGAGTGATGAGTTTTGTTGAAATTGGAGGAAAGGGAAGGGAAATTGGGGATGGTGGAAGCGGGGAGTTGGAGGCAGCGCTGGCAGCTAGGGGCGGCGGCGGTGAGGGTGATGGTGGAGGCGCGGTTGAGTGGGAGAGATGAAGAAGAAGATGGAAAAATGGGAAGAAGGGAAAGAAAGAAAGGAAAATTATACAGAAAGAGAGGGAGAGGAAGAGGGTGGGAAGGAATAGGCTTGTTGCAGGTGATGGTGCTACTGTTGCTGCAGGTGCTGGCATTTCCAGGGCATAGGTCGGCATGGTTGCAGGGAATGGGGAGAGAAGAAAGAGAAAAAGAAAAAGAAAGAAGAAAAAGAAAAGAGAGATAAGAAAGGAAAAGGAAAAATAAGAAAAAAGAAGAAAAAATTAAGAAAAAGTAATAAATAATTATATTATTAGATATTTAAATTAATAGGATAACCTGGGAGTATAAAGTAGAGGAGCGGAGAAGGAAAAAGAAAGAAAAGAGAAGAAAGAAAAATAATATTATTATTTAAATAAGGTAAAATTCGACTGTTTAGAAACGCTTCGAAAAATTCTCAAAATAGAAAATATTATTTTAAGATGTCTGGTGAAATAATATTTAAGAAATTTAATGTACTTTTCAAATTAAAAATCCTAAAATCTTTCGACGATATTGGCCAACACCAAAACGGTCAAATTTTGATAAATTCAGAAAAATTTCAAAAAATGTATTTAGATAGAAAATATGATTCTAAGAAGTAATATGAAAGACATTTTCAAAAATTTAACTCCATTTAAAAACTAAAAATCTGGAATCGGTCAGCAATAACGATCAACACCGATTTTGAAGATTTTACAAAATAATTCTGAAAAATTTCAGAAAATCACGAAAAATTTAAAATATTAGAAAATAGTGTTGAAAGTAAAATCGATCAAATTAGACTATCAGAAAGGTCAAATCAGGCAGTACGCTGGTATCAATTCCCGGTCCAGGTGAGGGCTGATTCTAAGACTGAGAATCTAGATCCGATACCAAATAACATAAGCAATCACAACTCAAAAATAAATACTGGAAAAAAATTGCAACATTACTGTCGAAAAAATCAGGACACGTATCTGGGTACGTATCCCAGGAATGGGGTGCTACAATCTACCCACCTAACAAAAATTTTGTCCTCGAAATTTGTATAAGGAGAGAGATGAACACAGAAGAGATTAGGGTCAATGATGATAATATAATAAAGTGTGAAAGGTAAGGAAGATTACCAACTCAGGACACATATTTGAGTTGGTTGAAGGGATGACAGGAAGAAGCTAAAAAAAAGATAGAAGGGTCTCAGGATCCAAGGAAGAGATTGCGAGGAAGGAATAGATAACACCGCACTTGCAATTGGAATGTATATTCAAGACTTGTGTTCTCCAGCTGCAAATTAATACATTATTAATCTGCCAACTGGTTGTACTAAAGATGTTAGAGCCTAGGCTTTGATACCACCCTGTGACGCCCGATCCCACGGGTACGGAGATGTCACTGCGATGTATATACGCAGGTCAAAAATACCCTCACGTATATACGCTAAGCGTTAGTACAGGCAAGAATCAGAGTGCGGAAGCACAGTGATAATATACATTCTAATAGAAAAGTACAAGTACATAGTCATCACAGAGAGTGATACAATATTACAGGAATATTACAACACTAGAAAATACAAAAGTATATAATACAAAGAGGTATACATAACAAAAGCTGAGAGATGCTCACGAGCAGCAAGAGGGGCCCCAAGAGCCAATCAGGAAAAGAGCTGGGAGGAAGAGTTACGGCGATGTCCAAGCTTCTGCTACGCTCTGATCGCCATGGAAGGATCCGCTGCGCACTCTGATCAGCTACAGCAAAGCCACCATGGTCCGGGCTCTAGGATCTGGATATGAGGATCCAGGGTTGTCAGATGCAACCCCGCGAGTACATATGATAAAGCAAGGTGGCGTGCTCAGGCAGTCACACGTGTGCATGATCAAGTGATGTCGTTCAAGCATGCAGGTACAGGCAGAGACAAGTAACTGAAGTAAATTATGTATATCGATAAGTCTGAATCAGAAAACATGCATTAAAAATAGTGTCAAAAGTATAGGTACACATAAACATGTAATAAATACAATAAACATGCGATAAATACTCTAAACATGCGATAAATACAAGTATGGATAAAACTAGTTGTACAAGCTCAGATTATGGATTCACGAGATTGATACATCAAGGGAATAATCCAAAGAAGGAAACCCTCATCTATATACCACATATCCCATGTCGCCATTATCTGAGTTCATACAACTTGAGTTGCCCTCAGAGTAACAAAATTAGAGTGTGTCTAGAGTAATCATAGTATCACATAAATTATATGTCATAAAGCAGGGTGTCAACTCAGGCATAATACCTGACTAAAGGATTTATCACTATAACTGGAGAATATAAAGGTATTACATGTATGTTATTCAATAGTGATCATCAGTATCATTTATTATTCTTGTCCCTTTCCCACCGGCGTCCCATAACACCGACAGTTCACGCTGGAGCCCGCACTTCCAGTAGAACTCATCCGAACTCTGATATGCGGGTACCATTATTCGAATAGGGGAGAGACCAAATAACATATGCTCCTGGCGTTATCATTATACTGGTATGTGTGTGTGTTAATATGCACTGAGAATGCTTATCATGCTAACACCAGGTGGCACAGGCAAGAGAGAGGAAAGTAGCCCCACATATTCAAGAGGTGGCCCCCACCACGTGTGTGGTGTGGCACTTTAATCCATGTGGCACTTTGCCCTGAGGGTTGATTCAGGAGGTAGCCCCACAGATTCAAGAGGTGGCCCCCACAGATTCAAGAGGTGGCCCCCCACCATGTGTGTGGTGTGGCACTTTGCTCTGTGTGGCACTTTATTCTGTGTGGGGAACGGATTCTAGAGATGGCCCCCATAAAATCAAGAAGTGGCCCCCACCACGTGTGTGGTGTGACACTTTGCTCCTGTGACACTCAGTTCCATTCAGGATCCGCCGGACGCTAGCACGATCGTGGGATACATCCTCGTCATCCCGACACTATGCATGCTCTGTCTGACGCCGGTATGACTGTGCTATTAACAAGAGTAACAATGCAGGGGACATGTATGCAGCAAACTATAGTCAAAACCATTCAGCAGTTAATCGTGGTATGTGCTCACATGGATAAGATAATGACTCATCTCAATCAACCTGTTTCAACCACAAGTCCATATCAAGTTCAAGGGTTTCATCAACTTTTGCAGATTGAGTTCAATGGCAATCAGGTGGACAAGGAACAATACTAGAGGAAGCTTTTGAAACTTTTAGGCAAACTTCAAAGCAAGTGCTCTATAACATTAGAGACTGCTTAAACATACCAACAAATGAGGTGGTTAGTGAGCAAGAGAAGGATCCCTTTTCTAGTCAACTAGTTCCTGAGCCAATATCGACTTGACCTATGTCAATTCAAGAGCACATCAACTTTCATAAAATGAACAAAGTCCAAACTGTTAGACCCGAAGAGCAAATGTTGGCCATAGTGTCATGTCTAATCATTCCATCGAGATGCCCTTCGAGTCTCCATTATTTCATCTTAATCAATTTGAAGAGCTTGAACATGAGAAGCCTGTTGAGGAGTTGTGAAGGTCCATGAAGTGCACAAACTTGATAATGATCCTTAGTGTCTGGATGAAGTGATTAAAAATTATTTGGCTATTCATACACCTCATGTAGAGCTAGTTGAATCTTATTGCGAGGATGAATGTGATAGTGATGAACTTTTGCTTCTGGAGAAATTTGAGGATAAAGTTTTTAAGTTCTGTGAAAAGACAAGTGTTGAGGAACAGAAGATATTATCCACTTATATGGAGAAAATAGAGCACATTGATCAAAATTGCGATGATGCCTATATAGATAATGAGCATTTGTTTCTTAATGAGCTTTTTACTGAAGAGTGATCACAATGGTGAGAAAACATGTATTGAGGATCATGAGTTTAGAGTTCCCTTTGAGAAAACAAAACTCGATTTGAGTATCTTCACTTTCAATGAGCCAACCAATAATCAAGCTTTTGAAAACATGAGTCAAGAATCTCTAATTGATCAAAGCTTTGAAAATCTATTTGAAAATAAATCCATATGTTTGGTTGAATCAGTTAGGAATGCTTTGGTTAGTTACACACCTCCAAAGAAAATTGTTGATCTAAGTTTTGAGGTGATGTTTGAGGATGAGCTTAAATTCATAAGCAATCATATTGTGGCCACTCTAATTATGTTGTGTGATAATGATGAATTTATGAGAAAAAGGTGTGAGAAGAAGAAAAGGAGGAGATGGAGGGAAGTGATGAATAAGTTGGAGAAAATGAAATTAAAGATGACAAAAAGATTAACATCTCCAATATATTCCTTAAAGAGAACCCATTGAATGATGGGGAGCGAGCTCGAGGGAATAAACCTAGAAAGATCTAGTGGAGATGTAAAGTTGTACATATGTATATATTTGTTTTATTTTTCTTTTAGTTTTTAAGTCTTTTTATTCTCTTTTAGTTAGTTGAGTCAATTTTAGTGAGTCTTTTATTTATCTCTTTTGCACACAAGGAGTGTAATCACCTAGAGGGGAGTGAATAGGTGACTAGCTAATCTAATGGTCAATTAATACGGAATTAAAACTTATTTAATGCAAACTAAAAACTTCTAAAACTAAACACCAAGTATAACACAAGAGTGTAGCCAGATTCCTCGTGAAGTACTCTGGACTAACTCCTCAAGATTCATCTAAATAAGAGTTGAGGTGCCGCGTTGGCTCTCTTGGTTGAATACAAGTGTTAGCAAACAATCCCCAAGCATATAACAATTAAGCACACAATATATCAAGCATATAAAGATAAAGACAATATTAGCATGCAAGATATAAAGACAAGTAAGAGATAGAGAGAGAGAGAGAGAGAGAGCAATCGCAAACACGGGAGATTTATTTCGAGGTTCGAGCACACTTGCTCTACGTCCCCGCCTTCAATGCTATGAAGGATTTCCACTAAAATCGATCCCACCGGATCACTTGGTGCCGCAACACCTACAAGCTCTTTGGACTATCTAGTCCCTCTCTTGTTCCCGCAAGAACACATCGCAAGCCCACTAGCTCGCCGACGCCGCACCTCAAACACCGAGTTCCTACTAGAACCCGAAATAATGCGAACACATAAGTCCGCCTCCTCAAAGCAAAGATGAAGTTTTTGGTGATCACAACACTTTGATCACCTAATAACAATCTCACAATAACACTCCTATAGGATGAATATATCAATGGATAGCTCAAGTATTTGTGAGAAAAATAAGGATTGAAATTGTGGTGGAAAACACAAGAAATCACTTTGAAAACACTCTTGATAAACTTCCCTTTTAATTGAAAATATTTGCTCTCAAATAAGTGAAGAAAACCTCTTAATAGAGTAGGAAAAACTATCTTTAAAACTCTCCAAAAATCTTTTTTAAAACAGCCTAAGAGAGACCCAATTTATAGGGCTCTTAAAAACTAGCCGTTACAGCCCAGTTAGCAGTTCTGACTGCTGTCGGTCGACCAGCCCGATTGACCGCCAACAGTCAGAAATCTGACCGTTGGAGCCTCGGTCGACCGGCCCGGTCGACCGTGGCCTGGAACAGAGAGCAGAGCTCTCTGCCGGTCGACCGGGGCTTTCCAGATAGCAGAAGCTCTCTGGCGGTCGACCGGGGTCAGTCGACCGGCCCTCCAGCCAAACTGGCGTGCACGTTCTGTGCACGTCGGTCGACCGACTCGGTCGACCGACTTCTAGCTCGGTCGACCGGACCGGTCGACCGGCAGAAGCCAGAACAGGGTTGTTATAGGAATTAAAAACTTGGTATTTTGACAAAATAAAATCCCATAAAATCTCTAAAATTCTACAAAATAGTTTCAGTATTATACTTAATAATCAAACATGTTTGAGTAAAATCAAGACATGTTACAAACAATTTGAACTATTTTTGTAACTTAGAAATTTTGGCTAAAAACAAAATCTGTATTTTTCCAAAATAGATTTTTTTCAAAACTTCTCCAAATACAAAAACATGATATCTTAAACTCTTTTAAAGCATAGAGTGTATGGATATGATCACTACACATAAATGATAAAATATCTATGTTTTGACAATAAGCACTAAACATGGTTTTGGTTAAAACATATATACTTTGAATACCAAAAATCAAACCGGTATTTTTCAAAATGAAAAACTCTTTTGTATTTTTTCAAAATAAAAATTCTTTTACGAAAACACAACTAAATCTTGTGTGTGAGTGTATATGGTATACTTGAGCAATCCACCAACTATTCTATCCTTTACATTTTATCTAAAAACAAAATCTTATAAAAATAAACTTAGACACAAGTCTTGATCTTGAAGTCTTCACTTGAAGTCTTCTCATCTTCTTGACTTGGTCCAAAATTGATCCAAAGAGCTAGACTCCTCTTGAGTACTTGATGTGGTCTTGATGCACAAGCTCTTGTATCAAACCGTGCTAGCTCCAAAACTTGACTTTAAATCCTTTATTGAAGCTAAACACCAACTAAGATCTTGATCATAAATCTGAGACTAAATAAACACAAGATCATTAGTACTATAACTATATGAGTTGATCATTATCAAAACTAGAGTGATGGGCCTTTGGGCCAATAATATCCCCCTTTTTTGATGATGACAAAACTCATGGAGTTATATATGCATGGATTAAAGTAAAGCTTCAAAAAACCTCCCCCTTAACTCATGCATCACAATAAACAATAATATACAGCAATGAAGCACATGAATCTAAACAAACATGTATGCAAATATAAGGAGATAAACATGCCAATCAATCATAAAACTCATCAAATTCTTTTCTCCTTTTGCAAAATAAAACAATATGCATAAACAAGAAATTCTTCTCCCCTTTTATGTATAAAGTAAGGAAAACATGCATATATATACTAAAATACTTCTCCCCCTTTTTGTCAATCATCAACAAAGGGGTTAAAGTAAACATAAAAACAATATTCTCCCCCTTAGTGTCAAAAACAAAATCAAAAAGGGGTGAAATTAAACAAATCAATAAAAGAGATATATGCGATATACATTCATGAAGAGGAAGACGCTAAGTTAACTCCCTACATATATGCATTACATGAAGAAGGGATGACAAGCCCTAACTCACATAACACATAATATGCAATGCATAAGAGGAGATGTGAAGCTCCTCCTACACACGTGTATCACATAAAAAAGAGTGTCAAGCTCATCAATATAAGATACACTCAACATGAATCTATATGTAGAAGAGATGTTAAGCTCCCCTTACATATAGGCAATACACATCAAAACAATTTTTTTTTAATTTTCTCATTAAAACACAATTTTAAATTTTTCTCAATAAAACAAATTTTGAAATATCTTATTAAATCAAATTTTAAGATACCAATTTTAAGATACCAATTGTAAATAAACATTACAAATTTTGAATTTTAAACCAAAAATAGAATCATATTGATACCAAATAAAATATATGGATATCAATTGAAGTCAATAGATACCAATTGAAGATTATTGCACATTTTTGATATCAATAAAAATACCAATTTTAAAAATAATGCATAAGCTTATTAAAATTTCAATTGAGATACCAATTGAAAATAAAGATTTGAATCAATCTTAGCATACAAACTTTGTGCTTTAAACATATAAACCGATTTTAAATCAAGCACAAACAAATCATATATATGTATGAAAAATGATAATACCAATAGAAGTTGATATAAGTTGAAATTGAAAGCATACATATATAAATAAGAATATGAGTATACAAAATATATCAATTGTGATACCAAATGAAATTATGATACCAATTGAGATTATGAAGTGAAATTAGTGTATAACTCATAAAAATCCACCCTTTTATGCACAAGATAAAAGATTTTCAATAAGGCTTGCAAGGCATACTCGCCCATCGTCCGCCCATAAGGGGGTAGGTAGGGGTTTTCAAAAATAAGTGTTTGAAAATATTTTTATTGTGAAAACACTACCAAATGAAGAAAAAATAGCTAGTTAAAATAATTTCTGAAAAACTAGTTAAAGATCCTTCAAAACATGAAACCAAATAATATGTATATCATGAAACATACTAAATACATAGGAGTTGTCACTCAAGATCTATAAAGTTCATAAAGACTCATGAAAATATAGTCATGAGAAAACAAATTAAATATGAGTGCACAAACAACATGTGAATAGCATATTCATGAAAATAGTCAATGAAGCTAAAAAAAAAAACAAATATCACTTAAACAAGTGAAAAAATGAAAATTCATTTTTATATAAAGATGAAAATCATAAAAATTCATTTTTCATCTTAAAACAAACTTATAAGTATATGTATGTTTTATCCAAAACTAATAATATGCATACATATCCCAAACATAAAAGAGTCTATGATATGATTTGCATGAAGGCAAGAGACTCAAGAGACATACATGTATATTCATTAGATTTGAATACAAACTACATATACATGAAGTAAAGCATATAAATAGGCAAAAAAGTGTAAATGAGGAAATCATCAAAACTAGGCTATACATGTGCATATAGTGAGTACAAATGAATAATGAAGTGCAAACGTATATGAATCAAATGTTGCTCACTACTTGTACAAGTATATATCCAAGTTTTGACAAAAGCTACATCTAAACTAGTATTTATCACATGAAGCACAAATAATTAAAACATAAACATGCTAAAAATATCATATAAGAAAAGCATGTAAATAAAATAGGAGTTTTAGAGATAGTTACCAAACCAAAAAACTATGCTCTAAGTCTCCAAAATATGGTGGTTGTCCCATCAAACTTCCTTGATAGTGGTGCATCAAATGTGTGCCCATCATGTCCATGTGCATCCACCATCAAGGCACTATCCCTCTCACTTTTTTGAGAGCCCGCACCTATATCAAATACAAAAGGTGGGGATTTGGTACCCATTTTCTTTTGGGTCCATGAGGGTTAGCATTGTAAGGAACCCAAACCTTTTTGTTAGCAAAATTTGAAGAATTTATTCTATCATAACAAAATCTTACTAAATGGCATTTGCGGCCACAATGTGTACACTTGTGCACTCTAGGATGCATATGTGTATGAGTGTGATCATGACGTGCAAAGTGTGCATATGCATGTTGTGGGTGTTGTGCATGAACATGGGGAACTTGTTCTTTTGAAACAAGGATTCCAATCTTTTATGGTTAAATGCACAATTGCTCAAAGTTGAGCTTAAACAATCAATTCTATTTTCAAAAGTTTAATCTCATTTTGATTAATAGTGGCATGTGAAACATGATGAGAATGAGAGTCATTTTTCTTATTCTTTTTAGAAATATTTTCTTTTTCTTTTCTACATTTTTCTTTTCAAGGAAGTGTTTTATGCAAAACAACTTCTTTTTGTTTTTCACCAAAACAATTTTATTTTTCAAAGTGGTGTTTCCTTCACAAAGATCATTCAATTTAGAAAGTAAGGAAACATTTTCATTTTTCAAACTTTCATTTCTTTTTCAATGCATGCAACTTTTTGTTTAAAGGAATCATTTTCTTTTAACAAGCAATCAAATTTATTTTTTATTTTCTTGTTATCCTTTTTAAGCATTTCATATTTTTTAAGAAGTTGTTGACAAAATGATTCAAGCTCATCATAAGACATATCAACATCTTCTTCTAACTCGGATTCGGTAGTTACCTCAAGGGGGTTATCCCTTGGACCATGTAGCACACGTTGGAAGCGTCATTTCCAACATCCGAGTCGCTCCGCGCATAATATTGTTCTTATTCGCCAAGGGAGATGATGGTGTTTCATACTACAAAAGCCGAATCAATGTTAGAGACCCTAGATAAATATTCATTGTTTAGGGTACTCTTCAATACATGAATGGCTTTTGAGTTAGCCTCAATATACTTGCTATTGTTAACATATGAATCTTTAGTGGTAACAAGATAAACATGAATGCTAAGGCCTTTGAGGTACATAGACATCTTAACCTTCCAAGTTTGGATGTTAAGAATGTCAAAAGTGGAAGGTGACATGAAATCCATAATGTGTGAACAAATATTGTGATTAGCTATAAAATGAGAATCTTTAACTCTAAATTGTAAGACCCAAATCAAGAGCACTTGGCTCTGATACCAATTGTAATCACCTAGAAGGGGGTGAGGTGAATAGGTGACTAGCTAATCTAATGGTCAATTAATGTGGAATTAAAACTTATTTAATGCAAACTAAAAACTTCTAAAACTAAACACCAAGTATAACATAAGAGTGTAGCCGGATTCCCCGTGAAGGGCTCTAAACTAACTCCTCAAGATTCCTCTAAATAAGAGTTGAGGTGCCGCGTTGGCTCTCTGGTTGAATACAAGTGTTAGCAAACAATCCCCAAGCATATAACAATTAAGCACACAATATATCAAGCATATAAAGATAAAGACAATATTAGCATGCAAGATATAAAGACAAGTAAGAGATAGAGAGAGCAATCGCAAACATGAGAGATTTGTTTCGAGGTTCGAGCACACTTGCTCTAAGTCTCCGCCTTCAACACTGTGAAAGATTTTCACTAAAATCGATCCCACCGGATCACTTGGTGCCGCAACACCTACAAGCTCTTTGGACTCCCTAGTCCCTCTCTTGTTCCCGCAAGAACACACCGCAAGCCCACTAGCTCGCCGACGCCGCACCTCAAACACCGAGTTCCCACTAGAACCCGAATAATGCGAACACACAAGTCCGCCTCCTCAAAGCAAAGATGAAGTTTTGGTGATCACAACACTTTGATCACCTAAAAACAATCTCACAATAACACTCCTATAGGATGAATATATCAATGGATAGCTCAAGTTTGTGAGAAAAACTAGGATTGAAATTGTGGTGGAAAACACAAGAAATCACTTTGAAAACACTCTTGGTAAACTTCCCTTTTAATTGGAAATATTTGCTCTAAATAAGTGGAGAAAACCTCTTAATAGAGTAGGAAAAACTATATTTAAAACTCTCCAAAAATCTTTTTTAAAACAGCCCAAGAGAGACCCAATTTATAGGGCTCTCAAAAACTAGCCGTTATAGCTCAGTCAGCAGTTCTGACTGCTGTCGGTCGAGCGGCCCGGTCGACCGCCAACGGTCAGAAATCTGACCGTTGGAGCCTCGGTCGACCGGCCCGGTCGACTGTGGCCTTGAACAGAGAGCAGAGCTCTCTGTCGGTCGACCGGCCCAGTCGACCGGGGCTTTCCAGAGAGAGCGAAGCTCTCTGGCGGTCGACCGGGGTTGGTCGACCGGCCCTCCAGCCAAACTGGCGTGCACGTTCTATGCACGTCGGGTCGACCGACTCGGTCGACCGACTTCTAGCTCGGTCGACCTGCAGAAGGCAGAACAGGGTTGTTATAGGGATTAAAAACTCGATATTTTGACAAAAATAAAATCCATAAAATCTCTAAAATTCTACAAAAATAGTTTCAAATATTACTTTGATAATCAAACATGTTTGAGTAAAATCAAGACATGTTACAAAACAATTTGAACTATTTTGTAACTTAGAAATTTGGCTAAAAACAAAATCTGTATTTTTCCAAAATAGATTTTTCCAAAACTTCTCCAAATACAAAAAACAAGATATCTTAAACTCTTTTAAAGCATAGAGTGTATGAATATGATCCACTACACATAATGATGAAATATCTATGTTTTTGATAATAAGCACTAAACATGGTTTTGGTTAAAACATATATACTTTGAATACCAAAAACCAAACCGGTATTTTTTCAAAATGAAAAACTCTTTTGTATTTTTCAAATAAAAATTCTTTTACGAAAACACAACTAATTTTGTGTGTGAGTGTATATGGTATACTTGAGCAATCTACCAACTATTCTATCCTTTACATTTTATCTAAAATAAAATCTATAAAAACAAACCTAGACACAGTCTTGATCTTGAAGTCTTCACTTGAAGTCTTCTCATCTTCTTGACTTGGTCCAAACTCGATCCAAAGAGCTAGACTCCTCTTGAGTACTTGATGTGGTCTTGATGCACAAGCTCTTGAATCATACCGTGCTAGCTCGAAAACTTGACTTTAAATCCTTTGTTGAAGCTAAACACTAACTAAGATCTTGATTATAAATCTGAGACTAATAAACACAAGA
>JAVJIF010027494.1:0-60397 GCA_038442645.1 Agave tequilana
CGGGGACGTCACTGCGACGTATATACGTAGGTCAGAAAATGCCCTCACGTATATACGCTAAGCATAAAAGTACAACAAGGATCAGAGTACGACACAAAGCGTGGTATTCATACATGTGCCAACACAAGAAGTACACATACAAAGTTATCACAGGATATTATAAAGTATTACACATTACATGTGTATTACATCATAACCAAGTCCAAAAGAAATATATACAAATATGTATACAAAAAGCTCACAAGTAGAAAGAAGATCTCGTGAGTCAAAAGGTAAGTCTGGCACGAGGGGACTGGAACTAGTCCGCCTGCTCACTAAGGTAAGCTTGGTCCTCTGTGGATGGCTCCACTTCGTTCCAAGCTTCGGAATCTGAATGTGCAAATCCAAGGAGTCAAGACATATAACAATAAACAAACTATAGCCAAGTGGCTAAGGAACATGAATAAGGAAAGATGAAACAGTTATAAGGAATATCAACTAACAAGTATGAAAAGCATGAAGAGATAAAATCCTAATACAATGAATCTACAGTTAACGTCTTATTATTATTACTTGTCTTACTGTGATATCTAACTATGTGACCCAGCGTCCCAGAGCACATAGATCCATATCCTAGTAAAGCAAGGTTGTTATTGGAAACAGCGGTTGTATCGACGAACTATGTTTACAGTGGGTCCCGTGCATGCCCGGGACCACGGTCCAGGGTGTTCCGTTGCTTGATAACGGAACCAGCCGCAAGGCCTATCAGGAGGGGACTTATGTATGCCCTTTGTCATGACAGTATTCAGGAAGAGGGAGCAAGCACTCCCCTCGGTCCCCTGGAGGCCCTCAGGTCAGACCGGAAATATGATTGTACAATATACCTAATGCCACTGTAAACACGAACACATATCGATATCCGCATATTCCCCCGACCCATGTGTAAGTTGATCCATTTTATACAAAAGTCAAGTATATCATGCTTGGTTTAAGAGATAGCATGATAAGGGGTGATATTCACAATTTAACAAATCATGGAGCGAGAATATAATAACAAGTCATGAAGTAACAAGTGGTGAGATCCATAAAGTAACATGTCATGTAATACCAGTTATGAAGCATGAACAGGAATAATATGTCACCCATGTATCAATGATAAGATCAAATTCAGAAAAGAAATCAACTAAGTCAAACAGTCAGAATTAGTCGACTAGGTAAAAGGGTTAGTCGACTAATAGGGGACTTAAGTCGACTAATAGTCTAGATGAGTCGACTAAAACTGGGAAACAGAGAGTTGGTTTCTGTTTCAGGAAAAGTTAGTCGACTAGGGTGAAATGTGTAGTCGACTAACAGATACCTAAATCGACTAATAGTGGGGCTAAGTCGACTAAAACTGTGATACAGAAAGTTGGGATTTATTTCAGGAATTATTAGTCGTCTAAGGTCAAGGTTGTAGTCGACTAAGGGTATCTAGTCGACCAATAAAATAGACTAAGTCGACTGGAGCGAGAGTTGTGTTTCCTGGTCCAGGGAAAGATTAGTCGACTAGGTTAAAAATGTAGTCGACTAAGGGGGTCTAGTCGACTGGTAATATGGCTTAGTCGACTAAAACTGTGAAATCAGAAAAGGTTAAGTTTCAGCTAAGGTGGGTTAGTCGACTGGTCCCTAGGTTAAGTCGACCAATCGTGGGGAGAACAGTAACAGAACAGATTTTCTGATGGTTGTTTGATGGGCTAAAATATGATTTTTATGGCACAAGTGTACATGAATGATCAACACAAGTAAACAAGGAAGTTTTCTAGTCTTGGTGAGTAAAAATACTCACTTCGAACGGTTATGTGAAAGTTCTACGAGTTCCGAATGATCGTTGACGACAATATCACCAACTAGGTCTTTGGCGATACTTCCGATGAAGAGATATGCAATCCAAATCCAAGGGTTGTAGTTGCTTGAGAAGGAGATGAAGACTTTGAGGTGGTTTGGAGTTAGGGTTTGAGATGGAGAAGAAAATGGTGAAGGCTAATCTCTTGGTGAAGTGAAGAAAAGAGAAAAGAATTGTAAAAGAAAGTTTATATAGGATTTTGATTTGTAAGGGAGGTGTAAATAATGTAAATGTGAGGGGGTTTATTGCAAAATAGGAGAGGGGATGGGTGTCCCTCTTCTTGGCCACTGGCCGGCCATGGGAGAGAGAGAGAGAGGGATGCATTAAATGAGGGGGTTGGTGAGATTATGTGGAGTTGGAATTTTGGAAGAGATTTGAATTTTTGGAAAAAATGGGAAAAGTTTGTGGTTGTGGAGAAAGAGAAATAAAGGAAAAGAAAAAAATGGAAAGAAATTCATAAAGGAAGATATTTACTCTTGGACTTAGAATATAAAATAATGAAAAGACAAGTTCCCGGGTTTAAGTCGAGGATACGGAAAATATTTCGGAAAATACCGAAATCGTCCGAAATTCAAGTATCTCGGAACGACTCGAAAATTTCACCAAAAATCAATAATAATATATGAAGATTAATAGTGAAATCCTTTTTAAGAAATACTTTATAGTTTTAAAACTAAAAATCCCGGAATCAGTTAACTACCGACTCCGTTGGAATTTTCATAAATTCATAAAATTCTCAGAAAAAGTATTTAAGTAGAGAATATGATTCTAAGAAATAAAGTCTAAAGGACCATCTAGAAATTCCTAACTGTTTGAGAATTAAAATTCCAGGAATCGATCAGCGACACTGGTCGATACTGGTTTTGAAGAAATACATTTAAATTCAGGAAAAATCCAGAAAATCATATAAAATCTAATATATTGGAAAATGATATTTGAAATTGAAATCGGTCAAATACAGGAAGTATATCGAAAAATACGATCGAAAAGCTGAATACGCAACTAAGTACGTATTCTGGAAACGGGGTATTACAATCCATCCACTTACAAAAATTTCGTCCTCGAAATTTCATAAGGTGAAAGGTAACAGGAAAAGTAACAGATAGAGAAGGATAAGATGGAAGATAACGGTAGAGAAGAATAGAAGGAAAGAGTCTTACCATTCAAGATGTGAAGAGTTGAGGATAGCGCTCACGGATAACGTCCTCTCGTTCCAAGTGGCCTCTCCTGGCGCATGTCTGTTCCAAGACACCAACACTAATGGTATAGCCTTGTTCTTCAGTGTCTTCACACTTCTATCTAGAATGGCCATCGGCTGCTCCTGATATGATAAATCTGGCTGCAGTTCCAGTTCGGAATGATCCAAAATATGACTATCATCCTTGACATACTTCCTCAACTGAGATACGTGGAAAACATTGTGCACTCCGTCCAAAGATGGAGGTAAGGCCAATCTGTAAGACACATCTCCCACTCGCTCCAAAATCTCGAATGGGCCGATATATCTCGGACTCAGCTTTCCACGAATACCGAACCGGATCACTCCTCTGGTAGGTGATATCCTCAAGAACACATGATCTCCTGCCTGGAACTCCAATGGCCTTCTCTGCGAATCTGCCCAACTCTTCTGCCGACTCTGAGCTGCTCTGAGATGATCTCTGATGATTCTGACTTTCTCTGTTGTCTGAATCAGGATCTCTGGCCCAATAGTCTCCTCTCACCGACTTCATCCCAACAAATCGGTGATCTGCACTTTCTTCCATACAGTGCCTCAAAAGGTGCCATCTTGATACTTACCTGATAACTGTTGTTATAAGAAAAACTCAGCCAAGTGAAGATGATCTTCCCAAGATCCCTTAAACTCAATCATGCAGGCCCTTAGCATATCTTCAAGGATCTGGATAGTCCTTTCAGATTGTCCGTCTGTCTGAGGATGATATGATGTACTGAATTTCAGACGAGTTCCCAAACTTTCTTGGAGACTTTCCCAGAAATGAGATCTAAATCTGGTGTCTCTGTCTGAAACAATACTGACTGGAACTCCATGAAGACGAACTATCTCCTTCATGTACTTGTCTGCCAGAACCTCTGTTGTCTGACCTACCCGAAATGGTATGAAGTGAGCTGACTTGGTGAGACGGTCAATGATTACCACACAGCATTATTACCTTTGGGACTTCGAGGTAATGCCGTGACAAAGTCCATAGTGATGTGCTCCCACTTCCATTCGGGTATTGGTAAAGGATGTAGAAGTCCAGCTGACCTCTGATGCTCTATCTTTATCTGGGCAGACCAAGCATTTGGCTACAAACTGAGCTATCTCCTCTTCATAGCATTCCACCAAAACTGCTTCTTCAAGTCCTGATACATCTTGGTTTTCCCCGGGTGTATGGAATAAGCCGAACTGTGTGCTTCCGCCAAAATCTTCTGTTTAACTTCTCCTTGGGGAACACAAAGTCTACTACCAAAATACAATGCATCATCTGGATGAATACAGATGTCAGTCCTCAATCCAGCCTCTACCTGAGCTCGGAATATCTGTAATCTGGGGTCTTCCTTTTGAGCTTCCTTGATCTCATCTATCAATGCTGACTGGATCTGCAAAGTCATGAACTGTCCTGCCTTCTCAGTCCTTCGAACTAACATCAAGTCCAATCTGATGAAGTCCTGAATCAACTCCTTCTGCTGAGTAAGTTGGACAAGCACTCTATTCTCTGGCATCCTGCTCAGTGCATCTGGAACTGTATTGACCTTGCCTGGATGATATTGCAAGTCAATATCATAGTCCGCCATCAGCTCCAGCCATCTCCTCTGCCTCATATTCAACTCTTTCTGTGAGAAGATATACTTGAGACTCTTATGATCTGTATATATCAACACTTTATCTCCCAGAAGATAATGCCTCCAAATCTTCAAGGCAAAGATAACAGCTGCTAGCTCCAAGTCATGAGTTGGGTAATTCCGCTCATGAGTCTTCAGTTGCCTAGATGCATATGCTATAACATGATCATGTTGCATAAGTACACATCCCAGGCCTTTTCCTGATGCATCACTGAATATGACCATCCCTCCTCTTCCTGAGGGAGTCTTCAAGATTGGAGCTGAAATGAGCCTCTGCTTCAATTGCTCAAACGCTGCGGTACACTCCTCTGTCCATAAATACTTCTCTCCTTTCCTGGTGAGCTTGGTCAACGGGGCTGCAATCCTAGAGAAATCCTGGACAAAGCGTCTGTAATATCCGGCTAGTCCAAGAAAACTCTTAATCTCAGTCACTGTCCTCGGAATCGGCCAATCTCTCACTGCCTGGATTTTGCTGGGATCAACTGAAATTCCTTCTGCTGAAACCATGTGTCCAAGGAAGGCTATGCTGTCCAACCAGAACTCACACTTGCTCCTCTTGGCATGAAGCTGCTCCTGCTGGAGAGTCTGCAACACAATCCTCAAGTGTTCTGCATGCTCCCTGTTGTTCTTTGAATAGATCAAAATGTCATCTATGAAAACAACAACGAACTGATCCAGATAGGGCGAGAACACTCGGTTCATCAAATCCATGAAAACTGCAGGGGCATTGGTGACTCCGAAAGGCATAACTAGAAACTCATAGTGGCCATAACGGGTCCTGAATGCCGTCTTGGAATATCCTCCTTCTTCACCCTCAGCTGATGGTAACCCGACTGTAAATCCAATTTAGAGAATACACGGGCTCCATGAAGCTGATCAAACAGATCATCAATCCTTGGTAAGGGATACTTGTTCTTGATGGTAACTTTATTCAATTCTCTATAATCAATACAAAGCCTATTACCACCATCCTTCTTGTTTGCCAATAATACTGGAGCTCCCCATGGTGAAGCACTTGGCCGAATCAATCCTTTGTCTGAGTATTCCTGCAGTTGCTTCTTCAGAATCTCTAACTCTATCGGTGCCATCCTGTACGGAGCCTTGGATATAGGAGCTGCTCCTGGAACTGTGTCAATGGAGACTCGATCACCCTGTCAGGTGGCAGTCCTGAGATCTCAGCAAACACTCCTGGGATTTCATCCCACACCGGTACCTTCTGCTTCTGAACCTCCGAAGTAGTCATCCGAGTCTTTCCCTTGGTAGACTTCACTTCTCCACTAAATTGGAACTCCGGTTGATGAGGGATTCTGAAATTAATCTTCTTCTCCCTACAATCAATAACTGCATGGTACTGACTGAGCCAGGTCATGCCTAAGATTACGTCGTACCCTTTGGTATCTAGTACGAGCATATCTATGGCCAAGGTCTTATCACAAAGTTCTACCGGACAATCAGTACAGACTCTAGAAGATATGACTACCCCATTCCCTGTACTAATCTCCCATTTGTGGTCTAAAGATCTAACAGGTATAGAATGCAAAGCCACAAAATGGTCTGAGATATAACAATGGGATGCACCTGAATCGAAGAGAGCGAGAACAGGTTTCGAATGAACTCTGATGTTACCTGTTATCACCTCCTCTGAAGCCTCAGCCTCTTCTGCAGTCAGATTGTAAGCCTGACCTCTACCACGCCCTGCTGCAGTCCTAGCTCCTCTCTGGACTGGGCGAACAACATGCTGTGGAGGAAGGGGAAGAGCTCTCCTCATCACTGGTCCCTGATTCCTCTGCCCAAGTGGCCCTGGAAGTGCCCTCTGTCCATTGGGTCCCTGAAGTGCTGGCAAGGTCTGATTGGCTATCCCCATTCTCCTGTGTGGACAAGCTTCAATGGAATGATCTCGAGATCCACACACCAAACACCATCCATTTGCCCTACGGCAATTCTGCTGAGAATGCCCTGGTTTCTGGCAAAAGTTGCAGATAGGACCTGGTCGAACCATCTGGTAAGGAACTGGTCTGAATGGTTGCCTGGCTGAACCTTCGCTGCTCTGTATGGGCCTCCTCTTCCCATTGGTACAAACGGCCTCTTCATGGCCTGGTTCCTCATCTGGTTCTCTTGCTTCTTCTCTAACCCACGCTCCACCTCTCGAGCTATGGTGAGAACCTCTGAATAAGTCTTCAGTTGCTGGGGCATCAAGAAGACCTGTATGTCCATCTGCAGGCCCTGCTGGAATCTGCTTGCTCGCTTCTCCTCATCCGTTACCATGTACGGCGCGAAGCGGCTAAGTCTAAGAAACTCCGCGGCATACTCATCCACGGACTTGTTCCACTGCTGGAGTCTGATAAACTGCTCTTCCATATCTTTCTGAGCAGTAGCAGGGAAGAATCTGCTGTAAAACTCTTGGAGAATGTGTCCCAGGGTGACAGGCTTCTCCAATCTGGCCTCCTCAGCGAGCCACCAAGTTCTAACTATATCTTTCAACTGAATCTTGGCGACCTCAACTTGGTTCTCCTTTGGTACTCTGGCTGCATTCAGCAGATCTGTGGTGTCCGTCAGCCATTGCTCAGCATCCAGGGGTTTCTCTTCACCCGTGAATATGGCTGGTTGTAGCCTCCTGAAATTGAAATGTTCCCCGGCCTCTGTTCCTTTGGAGTTGTCAACTCTTGCCGGAGAAGTTCCGTCTGTTGCTGCTGGTTCTCCATCATCGTCTGAATGACCCGTAGAATATCCACATTCTCTCCCGTGGGTCCATTCGATGATTGCCCGGAGTGGTTACGTCCCGTCCTTCTCTCCATACCGAATTGGGGAAAGATAACTGGAATTTGGAAACAAATGGAAGGAGTTTAGGATACAAGGGAAGGAATCAAGAAGGAATCAAGAAGGACTCAATAACTTTGTACATTGTAGTTGGCATTAGCAAATTTCAGTAATTTGCTGCTTGATTGTACTTTAGGTTTGAGAGCCTAAGCTCTGATACCAACCTGTAACGCCCCGATTCCACGGATACGGGGACGTCACTGCGACGTATATACGTAGGTCAGAAAATGCCCTCACGTATATACGCTAAGCATAAAAGTACAACAAGGATCAGAGTACGACACAAAGCGTGGTATTCATACATGTGCCAACACAAGAAGTACACATACAAAGTTATCACAGGATATATAAAATATTACACATTACATGTGTATTACATCATAACCAAGTCCAAAAGAAATATATACAAATATGTATACAAAAAGCTCACAAGTAGAAAGAAGATCTCGTGAGTCAAAAGGTAAGTCTGGCACGAGGGGACTGGAACTAGTCCGCCTGCTCACTAAGGTAAGCTTGGTCCTCTGTGGATGGCTCCACTTCGTTCCAAGCTTCGGAATCTGAATGTGCAAATCCAAGGAGTCAAGACATATAACAATAAGCAAAACTATAGCCAAGTGGCTAAGGAACATGAATAAGGAAAGATGAAACAGTTATAAGGAATATCAACTAACAAGTATGAAAAGCATGAAGAGATAAAATCCTAATACAATGAATCTACAGTTAACGTCTTATTATTATTACTTGTCTTACTGTGATATCTAACTATGTGACCCAGCGTCCCAGAGCACATAGATCCATATCCTAGTAAAGTAAGGTTGTTATTGGAAACAGCGGTTGTATCGACGAACTATGTTTACAGTGGGTCCCGTGCATGCCCGGGACCACGGTCCAGGGTGTTCCGTTGCTTGATAACGGAACCAGCCGCAAGGCCTATCAGGAGGGACTTATGTATGCCCTTTGTCATGACAGTATTCAGGAAGAGGGAGCAAGCACTCCCCTCGGTCCCCTGGAGGCCCTCAGGTCAGACCGGAAATATGATTGTACAATATACCTAATGCCACTGTAAACACGAACACATATCGATATCCGCATATTTCCCCCGACCCATGTGTAAGTTGATCCATTTTATACAAAAGTCAAGTATATCATGCTTGGTTTAAGAGATAGCATGATAAGGGGTGATATTCACAATTTAACAAATCATGGAGCGAGAATATAATAACAAGTCATGAAGTAACAAGTGGTGAGATCCATAAAGTAACATGTCATGTAATACCAGTTATGAAGCATGAACAGGAATAATATGTCACCCATGTATCAATGATAAGATCAAATTCAGAAAAGAAATCAACTAAGTCAAACAGTCAGAATTAGTCGACTAGGTAAAAGGGTTAGTCGACTAATAGGGGACTTAAGTCGACTAATAGTCTAGATGAGTCGACTAAAAACTGGGAAACAGAGAGTTGGGTTTCTGTTTCAGGAAAAGTTAGTCGACTAGGGTGAAATGTGTAGTCGACTAACAGATACCTAAATCGACTAATAGTGGGGCTAAGTCGACTAAAACTGTGATACAGAAAGTTGGGATTTATTTCAGGAATTATTAGTCGTCTAAGGTCAAGGTTGTAGTCGACTAAGGGTATCTAGTCGACCAATAAAATAGACTAAGTCGACTGGAGCCGAGAGTTGGTGTTTCCTGGTCCAGGGAAAGATTAGTCGACTAGGTTAAAAATGTAGTCGACTAAGGGGGTCTAGTCGACTGGTAATATGGCTTAGTCGACTAAAACTGTGTGAAATCAGAAAAGGTTAAGTTTCAGCTAAGGTGGGTTAGTCGACTGGTCCCTAGGTTAAGTCGACCAATCGTGGGGAGAACAGTAACAGAACAGATTTTCTGATGGTTGTTTGATGGGCTAAAAATATGATTTTTATGGCACAAGTGTACATGAATGATCAACACAAGTAAACAAGGAAGTTGTCTAGTCTTGGTGAGTAAAAATACTCACTTCGAACGGTTATGTGAAAGTTCTACGAGTTCCGAATGATCGTTGACGACAATATCACCAACTAGGTCTTTGGCGATACTTCCGATGAAGAGATATGCAATCCAAATCCAAGGGTTGTAGTTGCTTGAGAAGGAGATGAAGACTTTGAGGTGGTTTGGAGTTAGGGTTTGAGATGGAGAAGAAAATGGTGAAGGCTAATCTCTTGGTGAAGTGAAGAAAAGAGAAAAGAATTGTAAAAGAAAGTTTATATAGGATTTTGATTTTGTAAGGGAGGTGTAAATAATGTAAATGTGAGGGGGTTATTGCAAAATAGGAGAGGGGATGGGTGTCCCTCTTCTTGGCCACTTGGCCGGCCATGGGAGAGAGAGAGAGGGATGCATTAAATGAGGGGGTTGGTGAGATTATGTGGAGTTGGAATTTTGGAAGAGATTTGAATTTTTGGAAAAAATGGGAAAAGTTTGTGGTTGTGGAGAAAGAGAATAAAGGAAAAGGAAAAAATGGAAAGAAATTCATAAAGGAAGATATTTACTCTTGGACTTAGAATATAAAATAATGAAAAGACAAGTTCCCGGTTTAAGTCGAGGATACGGAAAATATTTCGGAAAATACCGAAATCGTCCGAAATTCAAGTATCTCGGAACGACTCAAAAATTTCACCAAAAATCAATAATAATATATGAAGATTAATAGTGAAATCCTTTTTAAGAAATACTTTATAGTTTTAAAACTAAAAATCCCGGAATCAGTTAACTACCGACTCCGTTGGAATTTTCATAAATTCATAAATTCTCAGAAAAAGTATTTAAGTAGAGAATATGATTCTAAGAAATAAAGTCTAAAGGACCATCTAGAAATTCCTAACTGTTTGAGAATTAAAATTCCAGGAATCGATCAGCGACACTGGTCGACACCGGTTTTGAAGAAATACATTTAAATTCAGGAAAAATCCAGAAAATCATATAAAAATCTAATATATTGGAAAATGATATTTGAAATTGAAATCGGTCAAATACAGGAAGTATATCGAAAAATACGATCGAAAAGCTGAATACGCAACTAAGTACGTATTCTGGAAACGGGGTATTACATCTTCTCTCTGTGTCTTTCTTTAATTTCCAAACAACTATCTACTCTCTCTCTCTCTCTCAACACCTAGCGATGCTGCAGCACATCTAGGAGGCTCCTTATCGTCAGTGCAGCCGCAAGTGTACGAGTACATCATGATCAAGTTGTAGTGGCTGCACATCACTCCCTTGTTTTTCCCCATCGTCCCGTCGAGTACATGAGTGCTGCCATATCTGATTGCTCGATCTGTAACAGGATCAAGCTGAGGTCCATGGTGAACGAGGCGAGGAAAGGCTCGATGAGCAAGATTTTGTGGGAGAGCTCAGACCAAGTATGGAGGAAATCTGTTGAGGAGAAGAGAACGTAGAGGGAGAAGGCAGGGGACTGGATGGAGTTAGGGGAGAGGAAGAGGACAACGTCCCCGCGATCGAGGCTAAGGGAGCGTAGAGAGTTTGCGCGGAGAGAGTGTGGTTGAGGAGGGACGTGCAAGTGAGGGTCTCACCAGGGTGGCGTCGATGAAGGCGGATTTCAAGAGTGAAGGCGGAGCGGGGAGAAGAAGAATTGGGGAGGGAGAGGGGAGGGGAGGGAAGGGGAATATTGTTTGGTAGATGGAAGTTGAGGTGTTGAAGCCACCCCCGTCCCCGCTTCCTCCCTCCCTCCCTCTGAGTCTTGGATGGCTTGAGATCTAGAGAGGAGAGGGACTTTATGAAGGCTGCAAGGTTCTGACGGGGGGGGGGGGGTAGAGAGGTAGGATTTACTTGAAAAAGATTAATTTTGGGTTTAATTAGGATTTAATTCTAGTAGAGATAGGATTTAGTTGTAAGGGTATTACAAGGATTTTACAAAATAATAAACAAAACATAACAGAAAAATAGAGAATATACCTTTTTGATTCTCTAAACAGTGGAGGCAAATTAGAAGTTATTTAAAGAATTGAGGGATAAATTAGAAATATAGTTTGGGAGGTAATTTTAAAAATATAGTAGATTTGGGGGTAGATATAGGAAAATCCTAAGAGGTATGATAAACGTTGATCTATTTTCGACAGGCTCACTAGTTACTATATTGTTATATTCATCTCTGATCAGTGGCGGAACTAGAAATTTTCTCAAATGAGAGTGAAAAACATCATATGTAATGTATAATTGAGAACTTAAAAAAGAAAAAATTGTGATGAAAAAGAATTAACTACCTTCATATATTAAAGAACCAATTCATATCGACACGGATTTATATTTTTAAAACAATCAATGATATTTAGTATTTCTTAAATATGAATCTAAGAATTGTTAAAAACAAACTTAACTGAAGTCAGAAAATCCTCCCTTTTTTCTTCTATATGCTCCTTTTCCTTCTTTGTCAACTTTCTCAATTTCTTGCTCCATAATCGGCCAGTAAATTGTTAAAATGAGAATGAATTACACAAAAGAGAGAGGAGAGACATAGTTTAAGAAATTAATATGGAATTACATCTAATATAATAACTTGATTTACAAATTCAAAAGATATATATATATATATATATGGAGTTACTGTACCTCAACTGATGGCTGAGAGAGTTTCTCAGCCGGTGGGACGTGGCAACATAATAGTCACAAAATGACATTAATTTTGGCCGACAAAAACCAAGAAATCCCGCCTATATAACTATCAGTCACCTCAACAGTATATTTGACAAAAATACCCTCCCTCACAATTTTTTACCGTATGTAAAACATTTCCTTTCACAAAAATTTACAGATCTAAAATTTCAGTTGATCATTCTGAAGAGATTAGTCTCTATTGTTTCACAAAAATTTCTTAGTTTTTTAAAAAAATATTTGCTACAAATGGCGCCAAAAAAATCATCCGCGGAAAAAGGTAATGGGAAAACAAAAGCAATTTTTTTTTAGGGTTTGTGAATTTTAATAGTTATATTTTTTCCAGATTTGATTCCGTTTCTTTCACTTTTTTTTGGAAAACTTGCGACCATGCTCGCAAATAAGAGAGAGATTCACAAACTTGATATCATGAATAGCTTTTTAAATTATAAATTTTGTAACACAGTGACAAAGGTCCAATTTTTTTCTAGTTTTTCATTCCCTTCTCTGTCTACCTGGGTTGCAGTTGTTTGAATTAGCATTGTAGATGTATGCGACCTTGGTCGTAGTGTTTTAAAAATTATTTATTTTTTTCATTCCCTTTCAGCCGACCTGGGTCGCAGATGTTTGAGGTAGCGTTTTAGATGTATGCGACCTTGGTCGTAACATTTTACCAAATATAAATAATTTTTCATTCCCTTTTCTGTCGACCCGGGTCGCAATTGTTTCAATTTGCGTTGTAGATGTATGCGACCTTGGTCGCAGAGTTTTAAACATCATTTGTTTTTCATTCTATTTTCTGACGACCAGGGTCGCAGTTGTTCCAATTTGCGTTATGGATGTATGCGACCTTGGTCGCTGTGTTTTTAAAAATCATTTGTCTTTCATTCCCTTTTCTGACGACCAGGTTCGCAGTTGTTCAATTGCGTTGAAGATGTATGCGACCTTGGTCGCAGTGTTTTAAAAATCATTTGAGATGTCGCAATATTGATGTTCAATCTCTCCTTGTTGGGAGTATGGTCGCAGTCTGTTACCTAGGTTACCGTGATTGAATATTGCGACCTTGGTCGCTGTATGATGATGCAAAGGTCTCCTCATGGTAAATTTTTAGGTTTATTACAAAATTGCAATGCGACTTTGGTCACGATGTACTATATTTTACTAGATTGGATTAAGCGGACACTAAAATATTACACTGTGACCTTGGTCGATGTACGACATAATTGGTGAATTATTTTGTTTAATTAAAAAATTGCGACCGGAGCCACAGTGTAAATATCAATCAACTTAGATCGTAGTGAATTATAATTTATTAAATTCTGTTGTGACTAAGGTTGCAGTCTTATTTTCTTTAATTTTTTAAATAAACATTAAACTAATATTTTTAATGTTTCTTCATCTATAGGTAAATAACAAGTGAAGATTCGTCCTCTGAGATCGAGCCTAAAACCGATGTGCGAATTCATTTCAAAAAGCACATTCAGGGTGATTTCATAGATGCGATCAAGAAGATCCCATTTGGCCCAATCTTCATGGCCTTCTACAATGAGGAATTTAGAGGTGAAAAAGGTATAAAATCAAACATAAGTGTACTGAGAATTTTAGACCAGCATGATAGGAATACAAGAACCTTTAGAATTGGGGGCAAATAAATTGAGTTAATAGTGGAGAATGTTGCCCTAACTTTTGGTCTACCTATCATTGGGGCGGATTTTATTATGAATAAGACGTGTACAATGAAGGACAGAGGGGTTATAAAATATTATTTCCATAATATAAAGAAGATCACGAAAGTATCTATTGAAGAAACTTTGAATGATCTTCTGGTCAAGAAAGAAGGAGGAGTGAATTAGATGTGACTAAGGATGAACAGCTTGAGCAGCAAGTGACTTTAAATGAAATTATAAGAGACAGACCAAGACTTACAGCTCAAGACTTTACGACAATAATCATCCTATATATGTCGGTCACTCTATTCTTTTCTGACAGTAAATGTACGGTGCCGTGGTATATTGTAGAACAGATTGCCAATATGCAGCTGATGAGGACAATATGCTAGGCTAAAGCTGTTTGATAATTCCTGATTGAGTCAATGGACATCTTTAGGCACACCACGTACGAGCTGCAAGGATGCCTCGGTGACTTATCTATTTCTTTTTCTTCTCACGCCAAAACCTCTGTTCCTTGCATAAGAATTATCGAAATTGTATGCTTCCACATCCGTGAAAATTATTTTCCTAAAAAAATATTTGAGCTTCCAGACATTTCTCCATGTGCATTCAGATCCTACAAACAAATTGACGAACTACATAAATATAAATATTTTTTAAATATCACACGTCTGAACTGTGATTACTAAAACTGGGACCAAGATCGCAGATGTAATGAAATCTATATAACTTCTTACTAAAAGACTGTGATCGTAGTCGTAGTTTTCCGTATGAGCAGATTTTTTAAAAACCTGAATAATAACTGTGCAACTCTCTAATGAATATATACTGCGACCGTAAGTCGCATTCTTAAGATTTAGTGTATAACTGAATATAATTGACATAGAAACGTGTAAGAATTATAACAATAAGGAATGCGACTTAGGTCGCAGTTACAAAAATAGCTTTTACAGCTGGAGATTATTTTAAAATCAAACTGCGACCGTGGTCACAGTTCTTAAACTTTAGAACAAGTAATTATTTTGTTCTGTAAAATGAAATATATGTCGCAGTTCCAATACGCTATAGAGAAAGCTTCTACATTTAAGAAATTGCGGAAAAAGATGACACAATAAAACCTGTTGATCAGCATGCAAAGATGTCAACCCTTCAATACTTTCAATATTCTGAGAGAAAGTTGAACCAGATGATATATCCTCCATATTTAGATCAGGAGATAGAGATCGCTTACGACTGCGACCAGAATTGGCAGGGGAAGTAGACTGCTCCGACGTAGACATTAAATAAAAAAGAGAAAAATCTGCTCTGAAAATCGATATTTTTAGAGAAAACTTTATGGCAGGCTAGAAGAGGAGAACTTAAATCTGACAAAGAGCAGTAAATAAATAGGGGGAAAAAATAGTAATAAACAATAACCTAAATCATATAAAGAGCGGTTAAAAAAAGGGAAAAAATAATAATAAACAATAAACTAAATCTGACAACGAGCAGTAAAAAATTGGGGGAAAAAATAATAATAAATAATAACGGCGCGAGTACCTTTTACCAAGGGGTATTTAGTAATTTAACTTGTTCCTATAAGCGGGGCGCAACTTAGTGGGGTGGCAAATATTGAGCTACGTCGCCGCAGGCTGAGAGAGTTCTCAGCCGTCGGCTGATATACATCTCTCTCTAAATATATATATATATATATATATATATATTATATATATATATATATATATATATATATATATATATTTAGAGAGAGAGAGAGAGAGAGAGAGATAGACTTGTATCCTTTCAAAAGGATTTGATCCCGGATCCTTCCCACTCAAAATCAACCCTCCAACATTCGAATACAAGATCCACTCTGTTGAAGTTGATCTATACTATTTCAAGTATCTATAAACCAAAAATCAAGTGTTTTAAATACTTTTTGCCCATCCATCAAGCGACGCAAAATGGACGGCCGAAAGTAGTGAGTTGGTTAGATCTATGTCTTTAGACATACAAATTCTCGATCCGGCCATTTCATTATGATCTAAACATTTAAAACCCCTATAAACTAATTTTTGTTAGATTTCAAATGTTCTACACCGTTAAACTAACCAACTCACTGTTTAGGCCGTCCGTTTTTTCCCTACTTGATGGATGAGCAAAAAGTATTTAAAACACTTGATTTTTGGTTTATAGATACTTGAAATAGTATAGATCAACTTCAACGGAGTGGATCTTGTATTCGAATGTTGGAGGGTTGATTTTGAGTGGGAAGGATCCGGGATCAAATCCTTTTGAAAGGATACAAGTCTATCTCTCTCTCTCTCTCTCTCTCTCTCTATATATATATATATATATATATATATATATATATATATATATATATATATATATATATATATAGAGAGAGAGAGAGAGAGAGGTATATGTACCTTAGCCGCCAGCTGAGAAAACTCTCTCAGCTGGCACTGTGACCTGGTCGCAGTCTTAAGAAATTTTAGATATTCTCAGTCTTATTAGCACTGCGATCATGATAGCAGCCTTCACAAAAACACTTGCAGCCATGATCGCAGTCCTCACAAAACATTGTGGTCATGATCGCAGTTCTCATAAAAATACTGTGTCCATAGTAGCAGTCCTTACAAAAATACCGCGACCATATTAACGGTCCTCACAAAAGCACTGCAACTATGGCAACAGTGCTCACAAAAACACTACAATCATGGTAACACTACAAGCAGGATCTGTGCATGTGATTCAGCTACGTAGCCGCCAGCTGAGAGAGTCTCTCGGCTGGCAGTTGAGGTACATTATATATATATATACGTGGGTCGTCGGATCTGATAGATCAAATCAAATAAAACTAGATCTCTATCAGATCCGACGGCCCACGTGAAAGTTCTCACATGAATTCGTGAGAACCGTTCTTAGGGGATCAACTCACTATATATATATATATATATATATATATAATATATATATATATATATATATATATAATATATATATATATATATATATTGAAATCATAGGAAATTCAAGATAAACTAAAAAAGGATACCATTTGAGTTGCGAGTAGCAGATTTGGTCAGTTTTGAATTCTTCTTTGTTAAAGTTGTGATCTACGTTTTGCAAACTAAATGAATAAAGAGAAAAGTCAAAATTAAATTTCTTTTGTTTGGGAGAGGATATTTTTTTCTTCCTTCTTTGAACTTTCTTTTCTTATCTTTTTTCTCTGAGGAGGAACAGAAGGGCGTAGCTCATACAGTTTCTCAAAAAGGAAGATATGGAAAATAAATGTGCATTCTCCAAGTTACAGGCCCAAAATTGAAAATATTTTAACCTTTGGATTAGCATCTTGTGGCTAAAAAGATGGACTTGGTTTAGTTTTCAAATAGATAAAAAAATCTATTTGAAAAATTTAAGGGGCAAATTCTGAAGAATTATCTTTTTCCCCTAAAATTGTGGAGGCAAATTCTAACTACTAAAAGATTCTCCCGATGCAAGTTGCCCACACCTCCCTGTGCCCCCGTCTCTGATGCATCTAAAGTCGTCAACATATCAAGTTCATCTTGAATTTGACAAGTAGATTTATTATAAATTTGCAGGCTAACAAAACTAGAATTCAAGATAGATGGCCTAAGTACAAGAATTTATCAGGTTGCAAGTGCCATTATAATTCAACGGTAAAGCTTCTTTGTAGATACAATTGGTGAAGGGGAAAAGAAAAACAAAGGAGAGAAGCCTTTTTGGATCTTTTAATTATTGATACAATTTTAAAGATCCAAACCCAAAAATTTCTGGTTAGAGCTAATTTATTGGATACTTTAATCCTATTGCTATCCCTAAATGCAACTTCGTATAGACAACATAAACGATTCGAATTAGTGAAACAATCAATAGTACCATGGAGACTCAAATTTGGTGAACCGTATAACACGTATTTTACTAAATCTGATAATGCCCAATTTATATCGTGCTGAAACTGTCCTCATGTATCTTGAAAAATACAAATGCAATAGCTGTTTAGATGCAGACGTGATATCATGTATTATACTTTCAAATTCATAAATGTAGGAAAAATTCATTAAATTACCATAAACTTTCAGCCGTTTTGAAAAAAATCTCACCAATTTTTAAAATTGTAAAACACTACCACGAACTTTCCTCAAATTTCAAAAAAAGACACTTGTCAACTATGGTTTAAGAAAAAGAACACATGCATTTGAGATGATAAACTAGTGACCAAATTATTCTTAGTCTCTGCTATCAAACTAAAAAAAAGGGTAATTTCACTAAACCCCTTAAGTTTTATGTCAGTCTCACTAAACCTCCCAATTTTTTTCTCTCATGAAGCCCCCCTCAAACCTGACCAGGCTAAATTCGTTAAAAGAAACTGTCAAAAGACTGATTGTGTAACGCTTGGATTATATTAACAGGATTCGTAGTAATTTTTGATTTTATGCATACATTATAATTAATGCGGTAATCTCATGATAATGATCTTATTATGAGTATTGAGATAATTAATGAATAATCCTACATAATTATATGTAAGAGGTTAAGTGTACTTAATGAATGAGGTTGTGTGTATATTATATTTATACATACATATATACCCATAAATACCCTAATTAGTATTCTAATCCTCTACCATTTATGCTATTAATTAAGGGTCCTCTACCATTATGCTCTTAATTAAGGGGCTAATTAGTGGGATTATGAGGTGGCCTAAGTCAAGGGAGGTGGAGAAGTATGAGAGACATGGGAATTTGAAATATTAAAGTGGCTTCATGTGGGATTTTTGGTGATAAATATTCATAGGATTAATGAGAGAAAACTCTCATTTTCATTCACACATTCTTTCTTGATCTTCTTCTCCCGCTCGTTCTCTTTTTTTCCCTCTTATTCTCTAGTTTCCTCTCTTACTCACAAGTTATCTCACTCACAAGCTCCCTCTCCCCTGCTCACGGTGGCAGTGAATCGGTTTAATATCATCAATTAGCATAACAATCTTCATGAATCACTAAATTATCTTAATTATATATAATTCCTTAAAAATTCAGCACTTCCTCTAGAACTATAAGTCTGTCATGATACAACATAAAAATTTCGGCTTCAAAATGCGACACTCGCGTTCAGACGTAGCAGTCCCTGGGAAGTGAATTGCGCGTCTCTACGCCAGAATGCGAGATCCAAGATTTTCTCCAAGATTTTTAAGAGATTTCAACAAATTTTCAAGTGACTATTTTCCATCTTCAAGTAAGTTTACAGCAAGTTTTTGGGCTTAAAATCTATATCTTTCTTGTGTTTATTTCAAGGTTGAAAATTTTTGGAAAATTAAAATAAAAACAAGTTTTGGAAAACACAAGTTTTGTTCTTCAAATTTCTATATCTTAATAAAAGTTTTCTCAATTATTTTCTAAAGTGCTTCATTTTCAAAATGTTTGTTTCTCACAAGCTTGAGTTATTCATTGCAAACTCTATCTTTTAAGATTTTATTGTGAGAGGTGTTGTTTATGATCCTTGTGATCACTAAGTATTGTACTCTTATTTTCTTTTTGGCTTTGTGCCTTTACTTTGTGCTTCCTTCTTGTGTAGAGGAGTTGTCTTTGTACCTTGAATTTGTGCTCACATCTTGTGTATGGGTTATTTTCTTTGTGAAGTTCTTTGTAGAGATAGTAGAAATTCTTTACGCAGTGAAGGCGGAGACGTAGAGCTTAGTGCTCGAACCTCGAAATATATACTTGTGTTTGCGTTTGCTATCTCTCTCTCAACTCTACTCATGTTATATCTTGCAATGCAATTATTATTCATACATATATGCTTGATATTATTTATACGCTCACACTTGTATTATACCAAGAGAGTTATTAAAGCACGTCAACTCTTAGTATAGAGGAATCTTGAGGAGAAGTTCTAAAGCCATTCACTGAAAATTCGACTTCACTCTTGGGTTATCTATTGTGTACTAGTTTCATTAGTGTAAAACTTTTAAATTCCGCATTTGAGTAGCACTATACCAATTCATCCCTCTAGGTGTACTTTTAATTAGTATAAGAACTAGTGCTCCTGATATTCGATTTAACCACCGAGGATTGATCTTTGTTTTGCTAATCTTTATTTTGGTAATCACTATATTTGTTTTATACACACTCATGGATTATTTTGCTCCACCTATGTTTAATGTTTCTAACATCAACATGTGAAAATTAAAATGAGTTTATATCTTAAAGTCTTAGGAATGTATGTTTTTCTTACCACTACAAAAAGATCATTTATTGAAAATGACAAATATTTAGAGGCTAATGCATAAACCATGAATGCACTTAAAAAAAACCCTAAATAATAATTATTTTCCTAGGATTTCTAATTGTGATTCCTCCTTTAGAGTGTGAAACACGTTGATCTCTCTTGAAAAATAAAGTTCAAATGATCTAGAGAGAGAATCAAGTGAAGACGATTTCAAACAAGCATGCTACATCTCCCTTGAGGAAAACTCGGAATATAATCTTGATGAACGTGCAAGTATGTCTAATGATTATGCTAGTGTGTCTAGTGACGATGCACACATATTGAATAATGAGCTTGTCATGTTTTGTGAGAATTACTTGCAAAAATATAATTATTGAAAAATAAAAGTTTACATTGAAAAAATAAAATGATTATATGTCTTCAAAATTATATTGTGTTTTGAGGGAAAAAAAGAAATTTCAAATGAAAAGGATTCTTTAAAGATTCAACTTGATTTTATTTTAAATGAAAATGAGATTTTGAAAAAAAAATGATATGGTTTCAAAAAAGAAGGATTTTGCTTCAAAAGAAAATGATATTTTATCTTCAAAACTTAAACTTGTTTTGAAATAAAATAATTTTGAAAAATAAGATTGCTTTGATTTTCAAAGAAAGAGATTGTATTTCAAAAGAAAAGGAATATTTGAAAAAAGCTTCTACTACTCTTTTTAAAGAAAAGAATTTTATTTCTCATGCTAGTATTGTTTCTTCTCCTATTATTGAAAATGATATTTGTGTTTGAGAAAGAAATTGATTATTTAGGCTCTAAGCCAATGTGCTTTTGATAACAAGAGATTGGACTCCATGTATCACAAGAATCATGCTCCACATTTGAACGCACACCCTCCACGGCATACACATTCACATCATGCTTGTACACTTGTACACCTTGTGATCGCAAAAGGCCATTTGGCATAATTTTGCTATGACTGAATAAATATTTTTAATACCAATGCTTGGGTTAGAAATAGTACTAACCCTCGATGACCCAAAAAGATTTCGGTATCAAAATTCACATCGATTGTTTTTGATGTAGGTGAGGGCTCCCATAAGACATGAGAGTTTTAGTGGCTTAGTGGTGGATGCAATTGAGCTTGATGGATAACTAAATGGATGCATCACTATCAAGGATTTTAAGTGAGAGGACCACCTAGTTTTGGGAGAAGTAGAAATTAGCCCTACCAGTGTTAGTAACTATCTCTATTCTCCATTTATCTTGTTTCTATATACTTATTGTTGATGATTTTCAGCATATAATGATTTGCATATTTTGTTTACACGTTTAGATTCATTTTATTTTAAAAAAAAAAACTTGCAATGCACTTGTATAGCTTTTGAGATACACTCTTGATTTTGTGCCTTACCCTTTTTGTACTCATTTGTGCTTTAGCTATATGAGTATATGCTAATTTTGATGATTCTTATATTTGCACATATATTCAATTTATAATGCTTTTTTTTAATTATATGCATAATCTTTTATAAGCATGTTTTCATTAATTTTGCTTTATATATGTGCAAATCTTCTTAAAACTATGAGATATATATACAGTGTCCTTGAGTTACTTTATATGTCATATACTCTTTGTGGACTTTATTTATGTTTGGATACACACACATATGTATATATGTATACTCTGAGTTTTGATAGAAATTACATATATACATATATACATACACACACACATACATTATAATATATATATATATATATATATATATATATATATATATTATATATATATATATATATATATATATATATATATATATATATATAGGGATTACTGTACCTCAGCCGACAGCTGAGAGAGTTTCTCAGCCGACGGGACGTGACAGTAGCCACGAATTTGACATTAATTTGGCGGACAAGAACAAAAAATTCCCGCCCAAGTTAGTATCTTCAACAATCACTTTGACGAAAATACCCTCCCTCACAACATTTTACTGTATGTAAAACATTCCTTTCAAAAAAATTTCAGATATGAAATTAACATTTGATCAATTCTTTCTCAAATTTTCCGATCATTTTCATATGGAAATAAGTTTTTTAAAAAATCTATGCTAAAGATGGCGTCAAAGAAATCATCCACGGAAAAAGATAATGGGGAAACCTAGAATTTTTTTTTTAGGGTTTGTAAATTTTAATAGTTATCTTTTTTTCAGTTTTGATTCCCTTTTACATTTTTTCAGAAATATTCCTATTTTAACTTAACTTAAATTAAAAGTCTCTGATGAATTGTTTTTTTACGAAAATTTTTTGATTTTTTTTAAAATTTTCACGATTCTTGATTCTTTAAAAATTAATTGAATATTTTTTTTAAACTTGCGACCATGGTTGCAAGTAAGAGAGGAAGATTAGCTTTTTATGATTTAAAGAGGTAATCATCAAAAATAAGTATATTTATGCAGTTTAAAACTTTTTTTATTATTTTTACACTGAAACTTTAAATCAAGTTTAAAGTTTAAGATAAAAATAGTTTTATTTTAGAGTTTTTTTAAATTTTAAATTTTTTAACACAGCGACCTAGGTCAAAAATCTTTCTTTCATTCCCTTTTATGTCGACTTGGGTCGCAGTCAGATTCATTAGCATCTTAGGTTTATGTGACCTTGGTCACAGACTTTTAAAAATTATTTATTTTAAAAATTATTCACGTACGTTTATTTTTAAGGTTTTTTTTTTACTAAAAATCTGCTGCTGATGTCGCAATATTGCCGTTCGTTTTCTCCTTTTTAGGGGTATGGTCACAGTCTATTGACTAAATTAGCCTGATTGAATATTGCGACCTCGTTCACAGTATGATGATACAAAGGCACCTCCATGGTAAATTATTTGGGTTAATTACAAATTTGCAGTGTGACCTTGGTCGCAGTATATTATATTCTACTAAATTAGATTAATTGAACACTGATATATTACACTGCGACCTTGGACACTGGATGAGGAAACAAAGGATGTCACTGGTTAATTATTTGGTTTAATTAGAAAATTGCGACCATGGTCACAGTGTAATATATAAGTGCGACCTTGGTCGCAGTGTTTATACTTTATTAAAGACTGTTGCGACCAAGGTCCCAATCTTTTTTCTTTTCAACTTTTATATAATGGTACCGTGACCTGGTATTTTATACTAATATTTTTAATGTTTCTGCATCTATAGGTGAACTGAAGGTTCGTCCTATGAGATAGAGCCTAAAGCCTTTGTGCGAATTCATTAGAAAATTCAAAAAGTACAATCAGGCCAATTTTGTAGATGCGATGAGGGAGACCCCGTTTGGCCCAATCTTCATGGCCTTCTACAATGAGGAGTTTGGAACTGAAAAAGGTCTAAAATTAAACATTAGTGTGCTAAAAATTGTAGACCAGTATGATATGGATACAAGGACCTTTATAATTGTGGGCAAACAAATTGAGTTAACAGTGAAGGATGTTGCCCTTACTTTTGGTATACCTATCAATGAGGCGGATTTTGTTATAAATAAGACGTGTACAATAAAGGACATAGGGGTTTATAAAATATTATTTACCTAATATAAAGAAGATCACAAAGGTATCCATTGAAGAAGCTTTGGATGATCTTCTGTTAAGAAAAGAAGGAGGACTGAATTAGATGTGACCAAGGATGAATAGCTTGAGCAGCAAGTGACTTTAAATGAAATTATAAGAGACAGACAAAGACTTGCAGCTCAAGACTTTATAACAATAATTATCTTATATATGTAGGTCACTCTATTCTTTTCTGACAGTAAATGCATGGTGCCATGGTATATTATGGAACAAATTGTCAATATGCAGCTGATGAAGACAATATGTTGGGTTAAAACTATTGACAATTCCTAATTGAGTCAATAGACATCTTTAGGCACACCACGTATGAGCTGCAAGGATTCCTGCATCAACCAAATTGCTTATAATGCTTCTGCTAATCTTTGATCCATGTGTCTGGTAAGAGTAATAGTAATAGACCTTATCCGGGCTTGATAATTCATGTGAATGAGAATAAACAAACTTGGTGACAACTTAAGATCTTCTGTCAAATAAAAAACGAAGACGTACATGCATCTCAGCAGGACACATTACTCTATTACCGATTTGACGGTTGACTGTAAGCCCATCTTATCTTTTATCACACAACTTCTTCACACCCTCCTTGTTGCAACAAAATTTCTGCAAATAATTTCATGAGGAGGCCTCCGTGACTTATCTATTCTTTTTCTTCTCACGTCAAAATCTCTGTTCCTTGCATAAGAATTGTAGAAGTTTTATGCGTCATCATCCGTGCAAAAACTGCTTCCCTAAAAATAGATTTGAGTTTCCAGACATTTCTCCATGTGAATTCAAATCCTACAAAACAAATTGCTGAAGTAAATAAAAACAAATAATTGTAAATCACACGATTGAATTGTAATAACTAAAACTGCGACCAAGGTCACAGATATAAAGAAATCTGTAACTTCTGAATAAAAGACTGCGACTGGAGTCGCAGCTTTTCGTATGGCCAGCTTTATAAAACGTAAATAATAACTGTGAAACTAATTCATTAGTATATACTGCGACCTTAAGTCGCAGTTCTTAAAATTTAGTATATAAGAAAGATATAATTGACATGGGCACGTGTCAGAACTATAAAAACAAGGACTGCGACTAAGGTCGCAGTTATAAAGCTAGCTTTGACATCTAGAAAAATGTTTTTTATACAAATGGTCGCAATTCTTAAAATTTAGTGTATTAAATTAGTGGTCGCAGTTCATAAATTTTAGTGTATTAACTTAAACAGGTGTGATTGAGATCGAATTTAACAAAACCGTGGAATTGTTTCTGAAAAAAATTTAACAAAACTATTTAACAAAACTGTTAAATAGTTACACTACACAAAATCTTCTATATTTAAGAAATTGTGGGAAAAAATTGATAAAATAAAAACCTCTTGATCATGCAAAGATCTCAACCCTTCAATACTTTCAATATTCTGAGAGAAAGTTGAACCAGATGATATATGGTCCATATTTAGATTAGGAGATAGAGATCGCTTACGACTGCGACTAGAATTTGCAGGGAAGTGGACTGCTTCGATGTTGACATAAAAATAAAAAAGGAGAAAAACCTGATTCGAAAATTGCTATTTTCAGAAAAAACTTTATGTCAGGAAAAGGAAACCCTAAATCTGACAACGAGCGGTAAAAGAAATAGGGAAAAAATAATAATAAATAATTGTCGGACAAGTACCTTTTACCAAGGGGCATATAGTAATTTAACTTATACCAATAAGCAGGCCGCAACTTATTGGTGTGCCAAATATTGTGCCACATCACCGCAGGCTGAGAAAGTCTCAGTTGTCGGCTGATATACATACATACATACATATATATACATACATACATATATATATACATATATATACATATACATATATATATACATATATATATATATACATATATATATATATATACATATATATATATATACATATATATATATATATATACATACATATATATATACATATATATATATATATATATATATTATATACATATATATATATATATATATATATATATATATATATATATATATATATATGAGAAAAATGTATATCAACCTGCGGGCTGAGAGTACTCTCTCAGCCTGCGGTGACGTGGCTCAATTTGTTACCTCACTGACTTGCGGCCCGCTTTAGGAAGAAGTTAAATTACCAAATACCCCTTTCGATAACTTTCCTTATTGTTTATTATTATTTTCCCCCCTTTTTTTGCCGCTCTTTATAGGATTTAGGTTATTTTATATAAATTACTTTTCACAATTTTTCTTTACCTCTTTTTTGAAAGATCTAGTTTATCCTTTTCAGCCTGCGATAAAATTTTTCTGAAAATATAAAATCTTTTCAGATCAATTTTTTCAGCCTGCGATAAATTTCTACTTATAGTTTAATTTTTTTGTATATAATGTAGTCAGAGTCTTTTGTCGCAGTGTACATTTAAACTGCGACCTTAGTCAGAGACTTTGGTCACAATATACATGGTTAATTGCGACCAAGGTCGCAGTGTTGTTATTGATAAAGATGGCCAGCAACTGCAATCTAGGGTTGCATTACATGGACTGTGACTTAGGTCGCAGTACGTTAAGTAAGTGTTTCCTTTATATTAACATGCATAGCGACTAAGGTCGCAGTGTTGTTTGGATTAAGACTGCCGCCAGCAACTGCGACCAAGGTCGCCGTGTTGTTGTTTTGGATTAAGTCATTTTTTGAATCTAAATGAAAAATGAAAAGTTTGCTGAGGGGACGCGACTTGGAGTCACTCCGAGAGATGCGGCCTGTCATAAAGATTTTATGAGATCTTTAAACGTCAAGTCTACGTTGACGAACCTGCACCATTTTGTTTCCCGAAGCGGTTGTCCACACGTCGGCTCTTCATTGGGTTTAGGCGTTAATGTCTTTTAATGCAAAACCAACGCTGGCGGTTGTAGACCAGCGTCTTTGACGCTTCTTGAAACGACACTCCACGCGTCAGCCTTCCATTAGACTTCGATAGTCGTGCGATCATTAAGGCTGACGGTTCTGATTAATGAACCATTAATTATGGTTATTATGGGCTGCCTATAAATAGGGCTCACCCTCTCCCATAATTAGACTGTTTTTCTTTCGAGAGCAATTGCTCTGAGAATTTCCGCCTTCTTCAGATTCTCTAACAGGGGCCTGCCTCCATGGATGAAGATGACCCTATGGACGAACTTGATCGATGTTCGTCCACAATGGAAGAAGTTATAGACCTCATCGTCCACAAGAGAAGAAGTCATGGTCCTCGTCATTCACAAGGGAAGAAGTCATGATCCCTGACGAGGACTTAACCCTCACCAAGATCTCCTCGGACTTGATGCACCAGTCAAGCTTGCTGGTACGGGATGGTCAGAGTGGGTATGGCGGCGGGGGATGTGGTGGATATAGTGGTGGGTAGCACTGGATAACCTTCTGGTGGAAGAGATGTTCATCAACGAAGGATCGTATCCCGCCACTATGGAGGGTCAGGTGGAATCGGAGGATTCTGCTGCCACCAGACCTCAATAACACCACTGCTCTTAGTGAACAAGGGCTCTTTTGATGTTTAGTCTTCTTTGTACTGCTGTATTATAACACTCAATCTTATTGTATAAGAGAGCGTTTTGTATCATTTTCACATGCCTGGAGATAAATGCCTGGACATAAATAAAAATCATATTTATTTTTTAATAAACTACGACGTTGGTGGCAGTCATGCATTGCAAACAAAACAACTTGGACCAGAGACGACACCGCGACAAGGTCGCATAAGACTACATTGCAAACAGAAACAACTGCGACCAGGGTCGACACTGCGACCAAAGACTGCGACTAAGCAACTCTGCGGTGACGTGTCACCTCGTCGCAGTGTTGTTGTTGATTAAGACTAAAGACCAGCAGCTGCGACCAAGGTCGCAGATTATTTTTTAAGACTGCGGCCAGCAACTGCGACCAAGGTCGCAGTGTTGATGTTGATTAAAATAAAGACCAGCGAATGCGACCAAGGTCGCAGTGTATTTTATTAAGTCCAAAAACCAGCAACTGCGACTAAGGTCACATTGTATTTTATTAAGTCTACGATTAGCAACTGCGACCAAGGTAGCAGTGTTGTTGTTGATTAAGACTAAAGACCAGCAACTGCGACCAAGGTCGCAGTTTATTTATTAAGTCTGCGTCCTGCAACTGCGACCAAAGTCGCAACCTTTCATTTTAAAAATTTATACGGGTGAAGTAATATAATTATTAACTGCGTCCATGGTCGCAGTATATTCGTTTAGCGTAAAATATTTAAAATGAAGGTTTGTAACAATTGTACAACATTTCAACCAAGACATAGTAGTAAAAAATGTAATTCACACAATTAACTTTAGAAAATAGATTTATATATATTTAAAAAAATATAAAATACAATTTTTAAACTTCTAATCCTCGTCATCACCATCGTAATCAGATTCGTCGTTAAGAGTCATGCTTTCGTCTTCTGTATCGCTTTCCGTCTCTTCCTCCTCTTCAGCGACTTTCTCCTCTTCGCTTTCTTTCTCTTCATGTTTGTGTTTTGGTTCATCAATGAACTCCCAGAACGGGTCGTCTGTATCAAGCTCAGATTCTGACCCGTAGCGAGACATCGGTTCAGAACTAAACATCCAATCATTATTAGATGATTGGCTTCTTTCGGTGAAGACGGTGGTGAAGACATTTTTTGAATCTATTTTCCGAACAGTGAGAGTAACGAGTTTGAGCAAAAATAACTTAGTATGTTTTTAATCCTTTGCTCATGACCCTTTATATATTTGTAATCCCAGAATTCTAAAAGGTTTAAGATCTCGGACCACGTGAATATCTCTCAAATATATTTTCTACCTTTTCCAAAAATTGTATACTTCCTAGGTGACTGTTCAGTTATCCAAAACAGTTTAAAAGTTAATACATTATAACTTTAAATTACTTTGAACTCCAAAATAGTACATTATTGCGACTATAGTCGCATTGGGAACTGATAAATGATTAAGTAACTGCGACCATCAATTGTCAACCGTTAGTCATCAAATACTGTCCTTCGCATAATTTCTGAATGTTTGTCCGATCCTCCTATGAACAATTAAATTGGTTTTTACATATATTATGCGACCATGGACTGCGACTATGATCGCAGTACCGCGACTATGATCGCAGTACCGCGACTATGGTCGCAGTATTTAACGAGAGCGATAGTATAATCACAGTTTACGTATTATTTATATTCTCTTTTTGTTCTTTATTTTTGACTGTTGTCTGAATAAGGACTGATTCTATAGTCGCAGTTCACCGTATCTTTTGTCTCAACCGCCTATAACGTATGAATTATTTTTAATTATTGCATCAGTAGTAGGACTGCGACTATGGTCGTAGTGTTTAAGAGCAGCAGTCGCAGTTTAGATATGTAATTAAAAGAGCTTATAAGTTAATATAGTGAGAAAGAGACCTTACAAAAAAATAGAATTAAAAGCTTTTAAAGAAGACAAAATATAATTGAATATCAGAAGATCAGAAAATCCTAATCCTCGTCATTATCACCATCATAAGCCGATTCATCGTCTTCATTCTTCTGCTCTTCCTTTTCATCACTTATTTCCTCATCATCTTCCTATTTTTGAGGTTTTTTATTTCACTGATGAACTCCCAGAATGGATCGTCTCTATCAAGCTCTTCGTCTGACCCGTTGCTAGGAAGCGAGCCTACAGCATCAGAGGACATGCTTTCATCAAGCATGTCTCCGTCAAGTGGCAGAGGAAAATGTCTTCTTCACTAACCCACATTAAAACTTCATTATCATCATGAATAGGAGGATCAGTTAATACATTATTTGATGTAGTGAGATAGTCAAAAGGAGTGAAGTCCAGACTGGTATCAGATTCACTAGAATATCCTGAAGACAAAGGACCGGTGGGGGAACGATTGAAGTTGAAATCTAAGTGTTCAGAGGAAGAAGATGGGGAAGACATGATTCAAGAATGAATTATTTTTTGGACGTTTTTGAAATCAAATTGAAAAGGAAGAACAAAAATATAGTTTTTAGGTATGAGATAATATATTAGTTACAAGCATTATATAAAGGTTAATATTGTGGAAGAACGTGAATAGTAATAATAATTATTACAGGTGAGGGTTGAGTATGGTAGGAAGTAGTAAAAAAAATTAAATATTTAATTGAAAATTTATTGCGGGAGAATCCGAAGAGTTCTTTTTTTTCCAGAGGTTTAATACATGAAGTATAAATTAACTTTTTATAGAATTGTTTGCCTATATCTTTAGATTACGTATGGTGCACATCTTTCCTTTCTCGAGATTAACATTAGTGCATCTCTTTTTTCTAGACTGTTGTTGTATCACGGTAGAAAGAATATTAATTACTTCATTTAATTCAGTGTAATTAATATAGTAATTTTTATAAGATTTGATATACGCGAATTGATCTCAGGGTCGCATGGCTAATCCACCCTAGTCGCATATTAAAAATCTTTTACATAAGGCATGGGAAAGAAGATTGCGACTTTGGTCGCAGTACTGAAGGAGGTCGCATTGTTGTACGATAGAATGCGACTAAGGTCGCAGACGTTATATAAAGAAGTTTTGTTATACAATGACTGCGACTAGTGAGTGCGACTGTGTCACAGTTGTCATATAAAATTGAAATTATATTATATTAGGTCGCATAAAAACGTTTTGTTATACTATGAGTGCGATTAGTGACTGCGACTGTGTCGCAGTTGTTATATTGTATTAAGTCTGCGACCATGGCATGTTTTTTAAATTTTCAATGCTTCTGCTTATTTTACATTATATTAATCCAATTTTTTTAATTATATTTTTTGATGTATTAAAATTACGAATTTTATAACTGTAGATATATTCAACTGAAATTTGTTTGTTCATGACTTTATTCCAGTTTAGAATTAAAAAGGGTATTTGGTCAATTTGTTTCACGATTATTTAGGCGGGATTTTTTGTTTTTTTTTGCGCCAACACACTGCGGCCGATGTGTGGCATATATTCAGTCACGTCCCGCCGGCTAAGAAACTCTCTCAGCCTGCAGGCTATATATATATATATATATATATATATATATATATATATATATATATATATATATATATATATATAGGGGTTACTGTACCTCAGCCTGCGGCTGAGAGAACTCTCTCAGCCGGCGGGACGTGGCAACATCAGATCCACAAATCTGTCATAAATTTTGGCGGACAAAAACCTGAACAATCCCGCCTAATTTAATGTCAGTCACCTCAACATTGTATTTTCCGAAAATACCCTCACTCACAACTTTTTACCTAATGTAAAAACATTTCCTTTTATTTTACCATGGTCGCAGTATTTTTTGAAAAAGCGATGTATATGTATGCGACCTTGCTAATATTTTTTTAAGCCAAAATTTTTTTTCATACACTATTTGTCGAACTCGTTCGCAGTAGTTAAAATTATAGTTGCAGATCTGTTCGACTTAGATCGTAGAGTTTTAATTTTTTTTTGTCTTTTATTTTATACGAATGCGACGTTGGTCGCAGTATATGAAAGGTCTTTTTTTTATTACATACTACGACATGGGTCGCAGTTGTCTCAATATGCGTTGTAGTGTCCTGCGACCATGGTCGCAGTGTATTTAATGTCATTTTTTTAATTCCCGGGTCGCAGTTGATTATATTTGCACTGTAGTCTTATACGACCTTGGTCTCAGTGTCGACCCGGGTCGCAGTTGTTTATGTTTGCACTGTATACTGATGCGATCATGGTCGCAGTGTCGACCCTGGTCGCAGTTGTTTATGTTTGTACTGTATACTTATGCGACCTTGGTCGCATTATTGACCCTGGTCGCAGTTGTTTATGTTTGCACTGTAGATGATTGCGACCTGGTCGCAGTGTAGACCATGGTCGCAGATGTCTATGTTTGCACTGTAGACTTATGCGACCTTGGTCGCAATGTCGTTCATTGTTTACATTTACACTGTAAATAATTTATAAACAATAACCTAAATCCTATAAAGAGCGACAAAAAAAGGGAGAAAAATAATAATAAATAACAAACTAAATCTGACAACGAGATGTCCAAAAATTGCCTTGTGGGCAAATAATAATAAACAATAACGAAAGTTACCGAAAGAGTAGCTTTTCATAAGGGGTATTTAGTAATTTAACTTCTTCCTATAAGCGGGCCACAAGGTAGTGGGGTGACAAAATTGAGCCACGTCACCGCAGGCTGAGAGAGTTCTCTCAGCCGCAGGCTGATATACATTTTTCTCATATATAATATATATATATATATATATATATATATATATATATATATATATATATATATATATTGAAGTTTTCTTATATTTATCTCATGTATTTCTTGAATATCTCGTTGGTGAATATGTTGACGATTTGAGTTTATTACTTCTACAAATTTTGGTATTTTTTGTGGAAAAAATGTTCGTGATTTGTGTTTTCTTGTCTTTACAAATCTAGTTTCAACATGTCAAAAGTTTGAAAAAGAATCTCAATGAGTTGATGAGCTATTTAGAACATTATTGTTTTCATGAATGTGTTATTCACATAATTATTACTCACTCACCTTATGTTGACCCATGCAATTGCTAATGGACGGTGTTCCTTGCATTTCATTCATGAGCAGTTCATTCTATATAGATTTTTAGTGTCAATTCTTATGTAATTATCATATTTCATGAGATCTATTTGATTAGTTTCTTGTTTAAAAAATTTGAATTACTTTTTAAAACTGTTTTAAAATTAGTTCTTTTATTTTTCACTTGATAATGTTTTCAATTTTTACTCAATTATTTTCAAATTTTTATTTTTGAAAACTTTTCCCCTTAGCGGGAGGTTGATTGGGTGAAGATGTCTTACATGTTTAAATGACTATTTTTTTGACATGTGCATATAGGTTGGTGATTTCAATGAGTTATACAAATGATTCTCAAGATATTTAATTTTTATATACTCATTCTTATTTATCAATATGTATGCTATTTATTATGAATAGCATTTCAATTGACATACAGATAATCACGCCCCGCTTCCCAAAATACGCGAAAATGGAGTCACGATAAGAGTCGGTGACATATATACGCGAGAAAAATACCCCACATATACACGCTAAGCCTAAAATAACTCGAACAAGTTATATAATTCAACTATGAAGATGATAAGATCACCGCAACATGGCATATAAAGTCTACACATGATAACAAATGAATACAAGAAAGGAATCAACTGAGTATGATATATATATATATATATATATATATATATATATATATATATATATATATATATATATATATATATATATATATATATATATATATATATATATATATATATATATAGGGAGCTGATCCCCTAAGAACGGTTCTCACGGATTTCTGTGAGAACTTTCACGTGGGTCGTCGGATCTGATAGATCAAATCAAATAAAACTAGATCTCTATCAGATCCAACGGCCCACGTGAAAGTTCTCACAGAAATCCGTGAGAACCGTTCTTAGAGGATCAACTCACTATATATATATATATATATATATATATATATATATATATATATCAATGAATCGGCAGGAACATAAGTAAACAAGAACACCAGAATCAAGAGAAAGAAACTCTGACTCATCACGATGCGTACGAGCTCATCAACACCTGGTCAAAGGAATAAAACATCGTATACCTAAATGTGCAAATTCAGAGTCGTCATAAAGCGATCTAATGAGTGGTAAAATGAGGAAAAAGTGCACATGCATATATTGTGTGAGCATACTATGATCTGCTATAAAAATATTCAAGAATAAGGAAGATCATGCAACACATAAATGAACAGTAAGGAGGATAGTCAGTACTAGAGCCAGGTGTACAATTAGGTCATGTGTACCATCGGTATCCAACATAGCATACATGTATCAGGCGAACAAAATCCGTCACAGTACATTATGGACAATTTATTATTATTAATTATGTCATTGAACACCAATTACCACATGTAATAAACGCATCACATATTATGCCTATTACACATGTCAACCGGGGTCCTAAGTTATTGAAATGGATCAGTTGGATACACTGCCTATGTTTTATGTGGGTCCCTTACATACCCAGAACCATGACCCAGACTCCTGGCGCTGAACCAGGCCTACCGCTAGGTAGTCATGTAACATGTATAACAAGAACAGGATGAGGTGTTAGTCATCTCACGGGAATTCTGCAGTGAAACACTTTTTCGACTGCGCAACCTATATCCTAGTTTCACCCAAAATACAGATATTGTCTCCTCTATCAATTTTCTCAATCCTGGTGTAAATTGTTTAATAATCATGTTACTTAAATTATCAAGATTAATTAAAGTATATATTACCTAGATTACTGGGATAACTCGATTATAGTCACGGTAAAAATATCAACAGTGTAGTCAGAATATCAATATAACATGATGTCAGTAAACAAGATAAGCATGATGATGTTGTTACCGTATAACAATATTTTTTCAGTAATTTACAGTAACAAAAAATGATACAATAATGAGTCTGGATACTAAATCTTTACTAAACAATTTCATCTAGAACTGATCAAAATCTCAATACAGTCATCTGAACATCAAGTATTAAGTTTGTGTCAGAGTATCTGATACAATAAACCATGAACTCAATAAATTAATAATCAGTTATCTCGTTCCTGTCAACTTACTCCAGTTCTTTATATTATCAGTACATTTATCCTCTAATCACTAATATATTAAAGTCCCAATATAAACTGTTAGCTACATTAATCATATCCTCCCTATCGAATAACATTAAGATCATCGATCAAGTCCCAATTCTATCAATCCCAGTCTAAAGATCCAAAACCAAAGTAACAAATCAATTGTGTAAATGTATAAACCATTAGTTCTAACCAATCCAATCAAACACATATTTATCAACCTAAAGACCACTCCACTCCAATCGAATCTATTGATAATCTAATTCCAAGATTTAATAAACCAATAAAGTCATCTCTTCACAATATTCAATTTAATTTTCATCTGAATTATCACCAAGGAAAATCAAGTCTGGTAAATATCTCACGTAAAGTCCCCTGAACAATTCAGACATCAGTAGTTCTAATGAATCAAATAATATTAGAATAAGATTTCTATTAAAAAAAGATAACATACTCACATGAAATGACATACTAAAACGCACAGATAAAATAATCAAATAAAATAAACACTCACTAAGTAATTTATTTTATATTAATACATGTAGACGTTAACACTAATTAACAGGCATGAACCATAATTAAACTTGAACAATTATTTAAATGTAACATAATATTAATTGACATAGAAAGGATAAAATATTCACATGAAATGACGCGGATCCGGATCTGAATCACCATCTGGTCTATACTACACGAACTGGTTCGGATATCTAAATCGCCTCGCGTGTCGGCACTCTGCGAACATGAATCTGATTTTCTGTTATCGGGTTCGGATCATAAATTAGTCCGGGTGTTGCAACTGAACACAAACTCACATACACAGAGGGGGAAATTAACACACACATAAATATACTCACATAGGTACACACATATATTCACATGTACACCCAAACACACACATACGCTCATGCACACGCATCAAAACACACATGTACACACTTATATGCATGCTCAACTCACACACACACACACAAAACTACACGTGATATAGAAAGAGGGGGGAGAGAGAAATAAAGATTGAGAGAGGGAAGAGCTCACACATGTGGGGGAGACCAGCGGCTGCATGGTGCGGGTGTCGACCATGAAGGAGATAGGGCATGGAGGAGTTCGCGGGCAGCACCGGCGGCATGCATGGGCTCGGGGGTCTGCAGAGGGCTGTATTTGCGCAGAGATCGGGCTCTGGTAGCACGCAGTCCAACCGAAAGAGAGAGGAGGCACGATGGTCATGAGAGGGGGAAGAGAAGAGCAAGAGGAGGGTGGAGCTGCTGCACATGACCGGTGGTAGGAAGGCATGGCGGTGGTTTTGCAGCAATGCTGATGGGGAGGTCAGGGCTCTGACAGAGATGGGAGAAGGGGCACAGGGGGTCTCGGCAGTGGGTGAAGGAGATGGTGACGGGGGTTGGCTAGGGTGTTGCCGAGTTGGGGTGTTGGGTAGTGCGAGCGTGTGGCAAGGAGGATGAGGCGGTAGTGGAGTAGCGCACGGAAAAGAAGGGCTGTGACAGCTCCGACTAGGTTGTAGTGGGCTCTGCGGGAGTGGGGTTTGGAGGAAGAGATGGGAGATGGAGATGTGCTTGCAACTGTTGGGGGGAGAGAAGAAGAGAGGGATTAGATGAGAGTTAGGGTGTAGGATTAGAGATAATAAGAGAGATTAGAGGTTTAGTTTAGATTAGGATATGGTTAGTTATAATTAGAATTTGATAGATAGGATTATGGGGAGTTGGGTTGTGAGTTTTGGGCCAATTGAGTTGAAGTTTGGGCTCAAAGAAAAATAAAGAAAAATATAAAGAAAATAGTGAGATTGAGAGTGTGGGCTAATGGCAGTACACACGCAAAATACAATTAATGATAATAATGATAATAATATTAATAACAACAATAACAACAATATTAGTGATAACAATAACAATAATAATAAATAATAACAATCATAACGTAATAATAGTTACAACATCAATAATAATAATCTGTAATAGCAATATTAATAATTTAACAATACCGATAATAATAATAAAATAATAAGTAAAATTAAATAAATATTTTAAAAAAGATATAAATACATATTATAACTAGGGATATTACATTCTACCTACTTGACAAAAATTTCATCCCCGAATTTCAATAAAATAGGAATGATAGAAAATGGTTCAAGATTAAAGAAATAAATACTAAGCAAGTTGGGAAATCAGGAGAGTAAACCGAGATCAATTGTCGATGACGTCTTCTCATTTCCACATCGCTTCTCAAGGACACCACGATTTTACCGCGCTGTTCTAACTTCTACTATCGGTTTCAACATAGAGTGATCAAACTCAAGAAACAAAATCAAGAAAATAGATCGGGAAAAGAATAAGAATCAAGATGGAACCCAGATACTCTAGAAGAAGGGTTGGAATCAGGGATATCAAAAGATCAAAGAGATGGATATCTAAAGGGAGGTTGATCGATTCTCAAGTGAACCCAAAATCATAGTGTAAATATTATATGCATTGCAGTGTAAATATAACTTATTTCAAGTTATCGATAAGAACTGGTCCTTTTTATTTCAAACCTGGCTCTGCTACCAGGAAAATCTTGTTATGCCCCACTTTTCAAAATACGCGAAAATGGAGTCGCGACGAAAGTCGGCGACGTATATACGCGAGAAATACCCCACGTATACATGCTAAGCCTAAAATAACTCGAACAAGTTATATAATTCAACTATGAAGATGATAAGATCACTGCAACATGACATATAAATCCTACACATAATAACAAATGAATACATGAAAGGAATAGAAACTGAGTATGACATATATAGAATCAAGGAATCGACAGGAGCAAAAGTAAACATGAATACTAGAATCAAGTAGAAAGAAATTCTGATTCATCATAATGCATAGAGCTCATCAACACCTGGTCAAGGAATAAAACATCATATACCTGAATGTGCAAATCTGGGGTCGTCAGAAAGTGACCAAATGAGTGGTAAAATGAGGGAAAAGTGCACATGCATGTATCGTGTGAGCATACTATGTTACTGCTATAAAAATATGTAAGAATGAGGAATAGCATACAACACATAAATGAACAGTAAAGCGGTCAGTCAGTACTAGAGTCAGGTGTATAATAAGGTCATGTGTATCATCGGGTGTCCAATATAGCATACATGTATCATGTGAACACCATCAGTCACAGTACACTATGGACAACTCATTATTATTAATTATGTCAGCGAACACCAATTGTCATATGTAATACATACATCCCATTCTATGCCTACTACACATGTCAACCGAGGTCCTAAGTTATTGAAACTGATCGGCTGGAGACATTGTCTGTATTTTAGGTGAGTCTCGTACATACCTGGCACCACGGCCCAGATTCTAGCGCTGAACCAGGCCTTACCACTAGGTAGTTATGTAACATATATAACAAGAACAAGATCATGACGGGGTGTTAGTCACCCCACGGGAACCCTGCAATGGAACCCTATTTCGGCTGCGCAACCTATGTTCTAGGCCCATTCAAAATACGAACGCTATCTTCTCTATCAATTTCTCAATCCCAGTGTAAATTGTTTAATGATCATGTTATTTAGATTATCAAGATTAATTAAAGTATATGTTACCTAGATCACTGGGATAACTCAATTATAGTCACGGTAACAATATCAACAGTGTGGTCAGGATATCGTTATAACATGATGTCAGCAAATAGGATAAGCATGACGATGTTACCATATAACAGTATTTATCAGTAATTTATAGTAACATGAAATGATACAGTAACGAGTTTGGATACTGAATCTTTACTGTACAATCTAATGTAGAACTGATCAATCTCATCCATTTATACTAAGGGTATATCGGTAACTTATTTGTCAACTCAAAATCTCAATACAGTCATCGTGAATATTAAATATTAAGTCCGTGTCAAAGTATTCGATTCAATAAACCATAGACTCAATGAATCAATAATCAATTATCTCGTTCTTGTTGATCTACTCCAGTTCTTTATATTATCAGTATATTTATCCTCTAGCCACAAATATATCAGAGTCTCAACATAAACAGTCAGCTACATCTAATCATATTCTCCCTATTGAATAATATTAAGATCATCGATCAAGTCCCAATTCTATAAAGCTCATCTAAAGAACCAAAACCAAAGTAACAAATCAATTATGTAAATGTATAAACTTTGTTCTGGCCAATCCAATTAAATATATATTTCTCAACCCAAAGTTACACTCCACTCTAATTGAGTCTACTAATAATCCAAGTCCAAGATCTAATAAACCAATAAAGTCATCTCCTCACAATATTCAATTTAATTTTCATTTGAATTATCACTAAATAAGGAAAATCAAGTCCGATAAATATCTCAGGTAAAGTACCCAGATCAATTTAAACGTCAGTAGATATAATGAATCAAATAATATTAAAATAAGATTTTATTGGAAAAAGAAAGGGAACACACTCACATGAAATGACATATTAAAACACACATATAAATAATTAAATAAAATAAATACTTACTAAGTAATTTATTTGTGTTTAAGACATGTAGACATGAACAGTAATTAACAGGCATGAACCATAATTAAACTTGAGCAATTATTTAACTATAAAATAATATTAATTGAAATAGAAAGGATAAAACACTCACATGAAATAACCGGATCCGGGTCTGAATCACCATTGGGTTTGCATTGCACGAACTGGTTCAGATCTCCAAATTGCCTCGCGTGTTGGCACTTTGCGAACACGAATCTGATTTTCTATTATCGGTTTCGGATCGTGCAATCAGTCCGTGTGCTGCAACTGAAACACACACTTACATACATAGAGAGGAGGGAAATTAACACACACACACACACACACATATATACTCACACATGTATACACATATATTCACACGTACCCAAACACACACATACACTCATGCATACACACCTAAACACACACATACACACACATATATGCATGCTCAACTCACACACATACACATATACATAACTATGCATAACACAGAGAGAGAGAGATGGAGAGAGCGAGAGAAACAAAGATTGAGAGAGGGAAGAGCTCACGCATATGGGGAGACCAGCGGCTGCATGGCGCGGGTATTGACCACGAAGGTAGTAGGCATGGCAGAGTTCGCGGGCAACACCGGCAGCACGCATGGGCTTAGGGTCTGCAGAGGATTGCGCTTGCACAGAGGTTGGGCTCCGACGGCACGCGGTGTCACTGGAAGAGAGAGGAGGTGTGACAATCATAAGAGGGGGGAAGAGAAGAGCAGGAGGAGGGTGGAGTTGTTGCAGGTGACAGGTGGTGGGAAGGCATGGTGGTGATTGTGCAACGATGGTGATGGCGGAGGCTGGGGCTCCGGCGGAGATGGGAGAAGGGGTGCAGGGGGGTCTCGGCAGTGGGTGAAGGTGATGGTGAGGTAGGTTGTGGTGTTGTCGAGTTGGGGGGTTGGGTGATGTGAGCATGTGGCAAGGAGGAGGCGGCAGTGGAGCAACGTGTGGCAAGGAGGAGGTGGTAATGGAGCAAGAGAAGAGAGCTGCAGCGGCTCTGACTGGGCTGCGGTGGAGCTCTGCGAGTGTGGGGTTTGGAGGAATAAGATGGGAGATGGAGATGAGGATGTGCTTGCGACTGTTGGGAGAGAGAAGAAGATATGGATTAGATGAGGGTTTGGGTGTAGGATTAGAGATAATAAGAGAGATTAGGGATTTAGTTTAGATTAGGATATGGTTAGTTATGATTAGGATTTGGTAGATAGAATTATCAGGAGTTGGGTTGTAGGTTTTGGGCCAATTGGGTTGAAGTTTGGGCTCAAAGAAAAATAAAGAAAAATATAAAAGAGAGAGATTGAGAGTGTGGACTAATGACAACACAGATGCAGAAAATACAATTAATGATGATAATAATAATAACAACAATAACAATAATATTAGTGATAACAACAATAACAATAATAATTATAAAGTAATAATAGTGACAACATCTAACAATAATAATAGTAATATATAGTAGCAATAGCAATGTTAATCAGATAATAATAATAAAATAATAAGTAAAATCAAATAAATATTTTAAAAGAGATATAAATACATATTATTAACTAGGGATATTACACATAAATATATATGATTCTTTGTGCTTGTTTAACAACGGTCTTACATGTTTTTATAGCAAAATTGGGTTAATGCTAAGCTTATATTTATTTTAATTAGTATCATAAATTGGTATTAATTTCAATTGATATCATTTTTTCAAGCTTATGCATTGGTTTTGTGATTGTTTCAAAAAGGTGTGAAAATTCTTTGATTTTAAATTGATATCTTTATTCCCATTTTTTTGAGAAAAATATTACCCTTTAGCAAATGTTCATATTTTCAAATGGTATAAATTATTTACAATTGGTATTTACATTTCATAATTGGTATTTAGAACTTCAAATTAGTATCATGGGTTTTCATTATCTATTCATTTGGTATCATGTTTAAACCTTCAATTGCTATCAAAATTATTTTGCAGATTGGTATCTATGTTGGTTTCAAAATTATTTTTAATTTTCAATTGTTATATGGTTATTTACAATTACTATTCATTGTGTTGATTTCTATACACATGCATCATACATTTATTTTTGATATATATATATATATATATATACACACACACATATATATATATGCAATATATATATATATATATATGCAAGGGGTCTTCTCTATATATAAATTTATGATGAGTGTATTGTTTAAAAAAGAGATTGACCCATCTTCTCTATATCGTACACATGTGTACGTGGACTTAATATTTTCGTTTATATATTATATATTATGCTTATGAGGGTTAAGGTTTAGTCTTCCCTTCTCCATATAATACATGTATGCAAGGGGAGTTAACTAGACGTCTCTCTTCTTTATAGCGCATATACTTTTATCATGCTTTCTTTACCCCTTCTTGATGACTTGACAAAGAGAAAAAGATAAATTGAAAGTTTATATATGCATATACTTTTATGCATGTGATTATATGTTTTTGCATATATGTGTTTATATTCATGATTTGTTTTCATGATTTGTTTGGTATCTACGAGTTTACATTAAATATCTATATATTTTATGATATGCATGAGTTAAGGTGGAGCTTTTACAAATCTTATCTTTAATCCATGCATATATAACTCTATGAGTTTTGTCATCATCAGAAAGGGGGAGATTGTTGGCTTAAAAGCCTATCACTCTAGTTTTGATGGTGATTAACTCATGTAATTATAGTACTAATGATCTTATATTTATTAAGTTTTAGGTATTCAATTAAGATCTTAGCTAGTGTTTAGTTTCTTTAAGCTAACACATTTTGATTCAAGAGCTCAAGTATAAAGAACATATCAATTACTCAAGATGGAGTCTAGCTTGGAGAATAAAGTTTAGATCAAGTCTACATAGACAAGAAAATCTTCTAGAAGACTTGTGTCTAGTGTTGTACGTTTAGAATTCTTGTAAAGAATAGATTAGTTTTGATTGTTCAAGCTTATACGCACGCACAAAAAATTTGGTTTTCGTTTTAACTCGTTTTTGGTTTCGTTCTTAGTTTCATGAATAGATTTTATCAAAATAAGTTTACATTAGTTTCTATGTATATTGAATTTTATCTGTACATATTTGTGCTTCTTTTGTATTAAAAAAACTTATTTTGATAAGTTAATTTCATGGGGTCCAGTTTTGTTTTCACAAAAAGTTATTTTATAAGCATATGTTGTCAAAACAAGTTTATATCACTTTATTGACTTCTATCCATACACAATAGACTTCTATTGAGTTTCAATAGCTTGTTCTTGTATTATGGAGTTTTGGAAAAACTACTTTTAATTTAAAAAGTTTGATTTTTGAAAATACGATTTTGGTTTCTAGATTGAATTTCCATCTCTCAAAAATAAGTCCACATGTTTGCAATATGTGTTGATTTTTGGTCATACATATTTGTACTTCAATATATTTATGTGAACTTATTTTTGTGAAATTTATTGAAATTTTTTGGAATCTAATTGGGTTTAAAAAGATGTTTATAAACACTATTTATATTATTTCGCGTAGGCCAACCAGAAAGGCACAGGCCTACTGGCTGTGCATGTCGGTGATCAGACCAGTCGACCGTTGGAGTGGCTCAGTGCTCTCAGTTATTTTCGGTCGTCCACTCGATCGATCGCCAGAGAGCTTGGCTCTCTGGATGGTGGGATCGGTCGACTGGGAACCCCCAACGGTTTTGGGGCGAGTTTTCTCCAAGATTTTTTAAGAGATTTCAGCAGTTTTCGAGTGACTATTTTTCCATCTTCAAGAATGTTTACAACAAGTTTTTGGGCCTAAAATGCATATCTTTCTTGTGTTTGTTTCATGGTGGAAACTTTTTGAAAAATAAAAAAAAAAGTTTTGGGAAACACAAATTTTATTTTTCAAGTTTCTATATCTTAATAAAAAATTTCTCAATTATTTTCTAAAGAGCTTCATTTTCAAAATCTTTATTTTCTCACAAGCTTGAGTTATTCATTGCAAAATCTATTCTTTAGAATCTTATATTGTGAGAGGTGTTGCTTGTGATCTTTGTGATCATTAAGTATTGTACCCTTATTTTCTTTTTGTTTTATGTCTTTACTTTGTGCTTTCCTCTTGTGTAGAGGAGTTGCCTTTGTGCCTTGCCTTTGTGCCCACCTCTTGTGTAGGGGTTATTTTTTTTTATGGAGTTTCTTTGTGGAGACAGTAGAAATCCTTCAAGCAGTGAAGGCAGGAACATAGAGCTTGGTTCGCCAACCTCGAAACATATTCTTGTGTTTGCGTTTGCTATATCTCTCCGTCAACTCTACTCCTATTATCTCTTGCATTGCAATTATTGTTCATATATATATGCTCGATATTATTTGTGTGCTCATACTTGTACTATACTAAGAGAGCTATTGAAGCACCTCAACTCCTGGTCCAGAGAAATCTTGAAGAGAAGTTCTAGAACCATTTACCTAGAATTTGACTTTACTCTTGGGATATCTATTGTGTACTAGTTTCATTAGTGTAAATGTTTTAAATTCCGTATTTAATTAGCACTACACATATTCATCCCCTCTAAGTGTTCTTTCAATCAAGACATGGGCAGAGGAATTGGGAGACCACTGATTGGCATAACTTCACCTGAAAGACCATCAAACAACTTCAGGCGACCAGTTAACCCAACCAGACTGGCGATAACTCAAGCATCATGCATCAACATCGAATTTAAAGGAAGGTGTACACCTTGACTCAACAAAATGCCCAAGCCTCGAATGCGATGGTGGAATGTACTATTAATTTAGTGGGACATACTGCGCCGAGTACTATTTGATCATGGTGCCACACATTCTTTTGTTTTCAAAATATTTACGGTCCAATTGAACAAGAACCCCAAACCTCAAAAATATCAGTTAATAATATCAACCCCAGTAGGTGCAAAAGCAATATCTAATCTGGTATATAAAGGATGTGAAGTTATGATAGGGGAAATAAAGATACTAATGGATCTAGTAAAACTAGGCGAAATAGAATATGATGTTATTTTAGGAATGAATTGATTAAACTTGTCATGCGTATGTAAACTGTCAGAAAAGAGTAACCTTAAAATAGAAGAATTTCCAGAATTTACTTATGAAGGAATAAAAAACAAGTAGAATATACTAATTATTTCAGCAATAAAGCTATCGGGTTATTAAGACAGGGGTGTAAGGGTTTCTAGCAACAATATTGATAAGAAGGAATTGGAAGCCATGATAAAATACAAAACAATTGTGAGAGAATATCCTAATGTGCTTCCTGAAAAGTTACCAAGTCTGCCTCCAGATAAGGAGATTGAGTTTTCTATTGAACTAATACTGAAAACTGATCACATATCTAAGGCTCCCTATAGAATGACCTCGACAGAGATGAAGGAACTAAAAGTTCAATCGCAAGAATTACTAAATAAAAAGGTTTATTCAACCCGATGTGTCACTGTGAGAACTCCGATATTATTCGTAAGAAAGAAAGACGGGAGTTTGAGATTATGTATCAATTATAAAGAATTGATCAAAGTCACAATTAAGAATCAGCACCTACTCCCAAGAATTGATGATTTATTTGATCAACTTCAAAGTTTGTGTGTATTCTCTAAGATCGATCTAAGATCGGGGTGTCATCAATCAAAAGTTAAACAGGAGGATATAGCCAACGCTGCTTTTAGAACTAGATACGGTCATTATGAGTTTTTGGTAATACTATTTTGATTAATGCTCCGACGACTTTCATGGATTTGATGAATAAAATATTTCAACCATATCTAGTTTAATTTGTGGTAGTATTTATTAATGATATATTAATCTATTCCAATAATAAGAAAGATCATTAGGAACATCTAAAATTAGTTCTAAAGTTGTTAACAGAAAAGTAATTATATGCCAAATTTAAGAAGTGTGAATTCTTGTTGGAGCAAGTTACTTTTTTGGGTCAGATCATATCAAAAGAAGAAGTATCAGTGGTCCGATGAAGGTAGAAGCAATCAAGAATTGGCCTAGACTTGATAATATTACAAAAGTTAAGAGTTTCTTAGGACTGGTAGATTATTTCCAAAGATTTGTAGAGGGATTCTAAAGCATAGTGGTACCATTAACCCAATTAACAAGGAAGGGTATCAAATTTACATGAGGAGAAATTCAAGAAAAAAGCTTCCAAGAACTAAAAGATAAATTAACTTTAGCACTAGTCTTAACCACGCCGTCAGGAATAGAAGGTTATGTCATCTATAGTGACGCATCAAAGTTGGGATTAGGATGTGTATTGATGCAACATGAAAATTTAGTGCTTATGCATCCAAACAACTGAGAATCCATGAGAAAAATTATCTTACTCAAGATTTAGAGTTGGCCACAGTCATTTCACCTTGAAGATATGGTGACGCTGTTTATATGGAGTTTCATGTAAAGTTTATAAGTGTTGGCCCAAAGGCCCATCACTCTAGTTTTGATGATGATCAACTCATGTAGTTATGTTTACTAATGATCTTGTGTTTAATTAGTGACAGATTTGTTATCAAGATCTTAGTAGGTGTGGAGCTTCAACAAAAGATTTAAAGACATATTTTGGAGCTAGCACGGTTGATTCACGAGCCTATGCATCAAGATCACATCAAGTACTCAAGAGGAGTCGAGCTCGTTGGATTGCATTTGGACCAAGTCAAGATGATGAGAAGACTTCAAGGGAAGACTTCAAGATCAAGACTTGTGTCTAGGTATAAGATTTTTATTTTAGATAAAATATAAAGGATAGAGTAGTTGGTGGATTGCTCAAGTATATATCACACACACACTCTTGATAGTTTTGTTTTTAGATTTTCATTTTGGTAAACACATGTTTGGTTTTTGGAATTTCTTATATACATGTCTTTTATCCAAAACCAAGTTTTGAGCTTAATGCCAAAAACATAGATATTTCATCTAATTGTGTAGTGGATCATATCCATGGACCATATGCTTTCAAAGTTGTTTAAATATCTTGTTTTTGTATTTGGAGATGTTTTGGAAAAACAAGTTTTGGAAAAACCAAGTTTAGAAAAATACAAGTTTTCATTTGAGCCAATATTTCCATATTACAAAAATAGTCCAATCTTTTATAACATGCCTTGATTTTATGCAAGCATGTTTGTTTATCAAAGTATATTGGTAAAACTATTTTTGTAGATTTTTAAAGTATTTTATGGGATTTTATTTCAATCAAAAGACTTAGTTTTAAATCCCAGAAAAACTGTTTTCAGGCTTCAGATAGTCGACTTACTACCTTACTAGTCGACTAACTCTGAAGTCGGTCGACCGGCTCGGTCGACCGACGTGCACAGACGTGCACGCCTTGACCTGGCAGATGGCCGGTCTGCCGACCCTGTCGACCGAAACTGAGAGCAGTGCTCTCTGTTCTTTTGGGTCGACCGGGCGGTCGACCGGAGGCTCCAACGGTCAGATTCTTAACCGTTGGCGGTCGACCGGGCGGTCGACCGACAGGTCTGACAGACCCCAACGGCTAATTTTTGACAGCCTATAAATTTGGGGGTTTGGTCATTGTTTTCACCAAGATTTTGGAGAAGTTTTAGAGCCACTTTTTCCTACTCTTTTCAGAGGTTTTTCTCCACAAAATTGAGGGCAAATATTTCCAATCAAAGGAAAGTTTTATCAAGAGTGTAAAAGAGAATTTCTTGAGTTTTTCCTCCACCATCTCTTTCTTGTTTTCTCACATAAACACTTGAGCCATCCATTGCTATTCATCTTATAGGAGTGTTGTAGTGAGATAGTTTTTAGGTAATCAAAGTGTTGTGATCACCAAAGACTTCATTTGTTCCTTTGAGAAGGCGGACGGTTGTGTTCGCATTGTTTCGGGTCCTAGTGTAGACTCGGTGTTTCGGGTTCGGGTGCGAACTCCTTGTTTGAGGTGCGGCCTCGGCGAGCCAGTGGGCTTGCGTGTGTACGGACTAGGGAGTCCGAGAGTTGTAGGTGTTGCGGCACCGGGTGATCCATTGGGATCGATCATAGTGAAATCCTTCGTGTGTCGAAGGCGGGAATGTAGAACAAGGGTGCTCGAACCTTGAAACAAATCCCTTGTGTTTGCGATTGCTCACTCTCTCTCTCTTTGTCTCTTGTTTATATCTTGCATACTTTTATTGTGTTTATCATTATATGCTTGATATACATTTGTGCTCATATTGATATATTGCTTGGGTTTGTTTGCTAACACTTGTATTCAACCAAGAGAGCCAACGCGGCACCTCAACCCATTCAAGGGAATCTAGAGGAGTTTGTCCAGAGCCCTTCACGGGGAATTCGGCAACACTCTTGTGTTATACGTGGTGTTTAGTTTAAATAGTTTTATTAGGTCATAATTGTTTTTAGCTTCCACATTATTTGGCATCAAGTGACCTTTAGATTAGCCATCACCTATTCACCCCCCCTCTAGGTGAACCTTCAATTGGTATCAGAGCTGGTACTCTGATTTGGATCTAACAACCTAGAGTTAAAGATCCTCATTTTTAGACAATCACATTATTTGTACATACACCATGGACTTCATGTCACCACCCATGTTTGACATTCTTAACATCCAAATTTGGAAGGTTAAGATGTCTATGTACCTCAAGGCCTTAGGCATTCATGTTTATCTTGCTACAATTAAAGATTCTTATATTAATGATAGCAAGAATTTTGAGGCTAATGCAAAAGCCCTTCATGCTTTAAAGTCAACCCTAAATGATGATTATTTATCTAGGGTTTCTAATGTTGATTCGGCTTTTGTAGCTTGGAACATCATCACCTCCCTTGGCGAAAAGGATCTATATTATGTGGGGAGCGATTCGGATGTTGGAAGCGACACCTCTAACAAGTGCTATATGGTCCAAGGGGATAACCCCCTTGAGGTAACTACCGAATCTGAGGATGAGGACATGTCATATGATGAGCTCACTTCTTTTTGTCAACAATTGATTAAGAAATATGACATGATTAAGAAAAAAAATAAAAATTTGAAAAAGAAGTTTGATTGCATGCATATAGAAAATGATTCATTTAGAACTAAGATTGCATGCTTAGAAAAAGAAAATAATATTTTGAAAAATGAAAATGTTTCCCTTATGTCTAAATTAAATGATTTGTTTGAAGGGAACACTATTTTGAAGAATAAAATTGATTTGGTGAAAAAACAAAGAGAAGTTATTTTTCAAGAAAATAAATCTTTGAAAAGAAAAGTTTTTGAAAAGGAAAAAGATTTTGTTTCGAAAAAGAAAAAGAAAAATGATTCTTTATCTCACCATGCTTTACATGCCACCACTAATGAGATTAAAGATTTGAAAATAAAATGGATTGTTTGAGTTCAACCTTGAACTCTTGTGCATTTAACCATACTAGGTTGGAGTCAATGTTTTCAAAGAAACAAACTCCACACATTCATGCACAACATCATCATGCATATGCTTATGTTGCACGTCACGATCATACGCATTCACATAAGCATCCTAAGGTGTACACATGTACACATTGTGGCCGCAAAGGTCATTTAGCAAAATTTTATTTTGACAAGTTGCATCATATTAATTTTGCTTTTAATAAAAATGTTTGGGTGCCTTACAAAGCTAACCCCAAAGGACCCAAGAAAATATGGATACCAAAACCCCCACCTTGTGTATTTGATGTAGGTGAGGGATCTCTCAAACGTGAGAGATTTGGTGCCTTGATGGTGGTGCACTTGGACTTGATGGACACATATATGGATGCATCGCTATCAAGGAGTTATGGTGGGTCAACAACCATGATTGGAGCTTTGGAGTTGGTAACAATCTCTAAACTCCTATTTTATTTATGTTCATGCTTGTTCATTCATGATATTTTTAGCATGATCATGTTTTATTTGTTTTTGTGCTTCATGTGGTAATAACATGCTTAGATGTAGTTTTTATTAAAACTTGAATTTATACATGTACAAATAGTTAGCAACAAATTGACTTATATATGTTTGCACTTCATGCTCATTTGTACCCACTATATGCACATATATAGCCTAGTTTTGATGATTTCCTCATTTATACTTGTTTTGCCAATTTTCATATTTTACTTCATGTATATGTATTTTGTATTCAAATCTAATAAATATACATGTATACCCGTGAGTCTCATGCCTTCATGCAAATACATTTAATAGACTCGTTTTATATTTGGGATATGTATGTGTATTATTAGGATTGGATAAATCATACATATACCTAGAAGTGTGCTTTGTTTTTATGAAGAATGAATTTTATGATTTAAAAATGATACTCACACTTTTTGAGCTTTAATGTCTATTTTCATGAAAATGCTATTCACATGACTTTTGAACACTCACACTTTATTTATTTTGTCATGACTTTGAATCATGAACATATTTTTGAGCTTCATAGATCGAGTGTCAATTCTTGTATTTGGTATGATTCATGAAATACATATGCTTTGATTTCATGTTTTGAAGGATCTTTAACTAGTTTTTCAAAAATTATTTTAACTAGTTATTGTTCTTCATTTGGTAGTGATTTTCAATGCTAAAATATTTTCAAATCTTTTTTTGAAAACCCCTACCATCGATGGAAGGATGGATGGGAGATCATGTTCATGTATGCTTTATGAGAAAAATATTTTAAACTTGAACCATGATTGGGTGGTAGTTATGAGTCATATACTTGATTTACATTGTCATTTTCAATTGGTATCATTGGATCTTTTCAATTGGTATCTAAATTGATAATTTTTGTATATACTCATATTTTGTTTTTCTTATATATGTATGTATCAATTTCAATTAGTATATTTTTTCATACATATATATGATTTTTATGTGCTTAACTTACAATTGGTTCACATTTAAAAAAAAAAACACAAAGTTTATGATGAAAAATAAAAATTTTTGATCATTATGTTTACTATTGGTATCAATATGTTTAACCTTCATATTTGTTAAATTTCAATTGGTATCAATATGATTTACAAAAATGATTATTTCCATTTTGGTATCTTAAAATTTGTTTGTTTTACAAAAGCTCTGATACTTTAAAAATTTTGTTTAAGAAAAATTTAAAAAAAATAAAAAAACATTTTTTGATTTGTATTTCTTATATGCAAGGAGAGCTTAACATCTCTTCTACATATAGATTCATATTGAGTGTATTGTGTATTGAAGAGCTTGACAATCTCTTCTTTATGTGGTACACATGTGTAGGGGGAGCTTCACATCTCCTCTTATGCATTACATAATATGTGTTATGTGAATTGGGGCTTGTCATCCCTTCTTCATGTAATGCATATGTGTAGGGAAGCTAACTTAACGTCTTCCTCTTCATGAATGTATATCGCATATAACCTTTTATTGATATGTTTGACCCCTTATTGATCTCTTTGTTTATGACAAAAAGGGGAGAAAGATTTGATGATTTTGTTTTTTACCTTAAACCCTTTGTTGATGATTGACAAAAAGGGGGAGAGGTATTTGCTATATATGCATGTTTTATAAAAGAATTTATGTTTATGCATATATGTTTTGTTTTGCAAATAGGAGAAAAAGATTTTGTGATTTTGTATTATGCTTATCTCCTTCATTTGCATACATGTTTATGTGCCTTCATTGCATATTTATTATTTATTGTTTATGCATGAGTTGAAGGGGAGCTTCTTTGAAGCTTTACTTTAATCCATGCATATATAACTTCATGAGTTTTGTCATCATCAAAAGGTGGAGATTGTTGGCCCAAAGGCCCATCACTCTAGTTTTGATGATGATCAACTCATGTAGTTATGTTTACTAATGATCTTGTGTTTAATTAGTGACAGATTTGTTATCAAGATCTTAGTAGGTGTGGAGCTTCAACAAAGGATTTAAAGAATATTTTGGAGCTAGCACCAGTTGATTCACGAGCCTATGCATCAAGATCACATCAAGTACTCAAGAGGAGTCGAGCTCGTTGGATTGCATTTGGACCAAGTCAAGATGATGAGAAGGCTTCAAGGGAAGACTTCAAGATCAAGACTTGTGTCTAGGTATAAGATTTTTGTTTTAGATAAAATGTAAAGGATAGAGTAGTTGGTGGATTGCTCAAGTATATATCAAACACACACTCTTGATAGTTTTGTTTTTAGATTTTCATTTTGGTAAACACATGTTTGGTTTTTGGAATTTCTTATATACATGTCTTTTATCCAAAACCAAGTTTTGAGCTTAATGCCAAAAACATAGATATTTCATCTTAATTGTGTAGTGGATCATATCCATGCACCATATGCTTTCAAAGTTGTTTAAATATCTTGTTTTTGTATTTGGAGATGTTTTGGAAAAACAAGTTTTGGAAAAACCAAGTTTGGAAAAATACAAGTTTTCATTTGAGCCAATATTTTCATATTACAAAAATAGTCTAATCTTTTATAACATGCCTTGATTTTGTGCAAGCATGTTTGTTTATCAAAGTATATTGGTAAAACTATTTTGTAGATTTTTAAAGTATTTTATGGGATTTTATTTCAATCAAAAGACTTAGTTTTAAATCCCAGAAAAACTGTTTTCAGGCTTCAGATAGTCGACTTATTACCTTGCTAGTCGACTAACTCTGAAGTCGGTCGACCGGCTCGGTCGACCGACGTGCACAGACGTGCACGCCTTGACCTGGCAGATGGCCGGTCTGCCGACCCTGTCGACCGGAACTGAGAGCAGTGCTCTCTGTTCTTTTGGGTCGACCGGGCGGTCGACCGGAGGCTCCAACGGTCGGATTCTTGACCGTTGGCGGTCGACCAGGCGGTCGACCGATAGGTCTGACAGACCCCAACGGCTAGTTTTTGACAGCCTATAAATTTGGGGATTGGTCATTGTTTTCACCAAGATTTTGGAGAAGTTTTAGAGCCACTTTTTCCTACTCTTTTCAGAGGTTTTTATCCACAAAATTGAGGGCAAATATTTCCAATCAAAAGGAAAGTTTTATCAAGAGTATAAAGAGAATTTCTTGAGTTTTTCCTCCACCATCTCTTTCCTTATTTCTCACACAAACACTTGAGCCATCCATTGCTATTCATCTTATATGAGTGTTGTAGTGAGATAGTTTTTAGGTGATCAAAGTGTTGTGATCACCAAAGACTTCATTTGTTCCTTTGAGAAGGCGGACGGTTGTGTTCGCATTGTTTCGGGTCCTAGTGTGGACTCGGTGTTTCGGGTTCGGGTGCGAACTCCGTGTTTGAGGTGCGGCCTCAGCGAGCAGGTGGGCTTGCGTGTGTACGGACTAGGGAGTCCGAGAGTTGTAGGTGTTGCGGCACCGGTGATCCATTGGGATCGATCATAGTGGAAATCCTTCGTGTGTCGAAGGCGGGGATGTAGAGCAAGGGTGCTCGAACCTCGAAACAAATCCCTTGTGTTTGCGATTGCTCACTCTCTCTCTGTCTCTTGTTTATATCTTGCATACTCTCTCTCTGTCTCTTGTTTGCGATTGCTCACCCCCTCTAGGTGAACCTTCAATAAGATCATAAGAGTCTAAAATACATTTTCACCAAGAAAGAATTGAATATGCACCAAAAAGATGGTTAGAGTTGATGAAGGACTATGATCTCTCTATTCATTATCATCCTAATAAGGCTAATGTGGTAGCTGATGCACTGAGCCATAAATCTGGAAGATCGTTATGAAAGTACACCTAGAGGGGGGTGAATAGGTGTACGGCTAATCTAATGAACAATAATGCGGAATTAAAAACTTTAATGCAACACACTTAGTGTGACCAACGAGTGCAGCCAAATTCTCGGTGAAGGGCTCTGGACTAACTCCTCTTGATTCTTCTGAATAAGAGTTGAGGTGCTATATGAATCTCTCGTAGTATGAATCAATGCACAATGTAAGAGAGAGGGAAGAGAAAGTGGATCAAACGCAAACACCCGAGATATGTTTCGAGGTTCGAGCACACAGCTCTACGTCCCCGCCTTCATACAGAAGGATTTCCACTAACTCGTCCACACAGGACTTCCCATACCGGGAACCTCCGCTGAGGATTTGGAGCAATTACAATTGGGAGTACATAACTCCTCTCTCAACCAATACAACCTTTACACTTAGAGGCAAGGCACAAAATAAATCACCTCTACACTTAGAGGGATAGGCACAAAGTCACTCAAACACAATTACATCACACTTGAGGGATTCCAACACAATCTCTACCTCTCACTAAAGGGAGCCAAATACCACTTTCACTATCACCTCACACTTGAGGGATATCTGTTGGTCCCGAGATGATGCCAATTATTGAACTTTCTCTGTTGGCACTTATGGATCTAAAATACGAAGTCAACACAAATACTAAACAAAGAAGGATTAAAGTTAAACAAATAAATAAACTTACAATAAAGGAAATCAAATCTCAGAAAATTTAGACAAACGCAAACACGAGAGATTTATCCTGGTTCGGTCCTCGTGACCTACATCCAGTCCCCAAGCCACCCGCTTGAGATTTTCCTTTATCCTTGATTTTATACACCCAAAATCACAACCATGCACACCACTTGACAGATCCCCCTTGCCAAACGTGTACACCTTCTCTTCAACCAAGAGAACAATCACCACCTTGTACAACTTGCTTCTACACCAAGAAGACACCCGTGTACAATGATATCTTTGAGGATTACAACACTTCCTATAAGCCTTGGTACTGTGTATGAACGTGGACAAGGTCTAGTATAGGAGAAAAACTTCAGAGAACTTCACTAGAGAATTAGAATTTGGTGAAGAACTGAAGTGAGAACAGTTTTTAGGATTGACAGAATTTTTGATTTAGAAAACTGAAGATTAGGATTGGTATTTGGCCTTTAGATTAACAACCCTTTATATAGCTGCACTCTAGGGTAAGTTAGGGTAGTTACAGGTGCAATTCAAAAGTTTAAAATATTGAAAAACGTTACACAAAAGATCAGATAACAGAAACTGTCTAACAGTCAGAAACTACCTATAGTCGACTTGCCTAATACCAAATGTTGGTCCCAAGATGATGCCAATTGTTGAACTTTCTCTGTTGGCACTTATGGATCTAAAATACGAAGTCAACACAAATACCAAATAAAGAAGGATTAAAGTTAAACAAATAAATAAACTTGCAATAAAGGAAATCAAATCTCAGAAAAGTTTAGACAAACGCAAACACGAGAGATTTATCCTGGTTCGGTCCTCGTGACCTACATCCAGTCCCCAAGCCACCCGCTTGAGATTTTTCTTTATCCTTGATTTTGTACACCCAAAATCACAACTAGGCACACCACTTGACAAATCCCCTTTGCCAAATGTGTACACCTTCTCTTCAACCAAGAGAACAATCACCACCTTGTACAACTTGCTTCTACACCAAGAAGACACTCTTTTGAACAATGATATCTTTGAGGATTACAACACTTCCTATAAGCCTTGGTACTGTGTATGAACGTGAACAAGGTCTAGTATAGGAGAAAAACTTCAGAGAACTTCACTAGAGAATCAGAATTTGGTGAAGAACTGAAGTGGGAACAGTTTTCAGGATTGGCAGAATTTTTGATTAGAAAACTGAAGATTAGGATTGGTATTTGGCCTTTAGATTAAAACCCTTTATATAGCTGCACTCTAGGGTAAGTTAGGGTAGTTACAGGTGCAATTCAAAAGTTTAAAAACGTTGGAAAACGTTGCACAAAAGACCAGATAACAGAAACTGTCCAACAGTCAGAAACTGCCTATAGTCGATTTGCCTTTTGAGTTAGTCGACTATACTAGGAAAATTTCCAAAGGGTAGTCGACTAGTATTGACAATAAGTCGGTCAAGATAAGTTAAAAGTGACTGGTTTCTGGATAACTGAACCAAGTCGACTGCAACTTCTTTATAAGTCGACTAGGCCAGGATTGTCGACTAGGGGAAAGGGTTAGTCGACTACAATTGTCTATTAGTCGACTAGGTCTTCTGTCAAGTCGACTAACAGACAAACAGAGAGTTGGGTATCAAATTGAGACACAGGATTAGTCGACTAGGATTTGGTCAAGTCGACTACACTATGGGTTAGTCGACTATGAAGGGATATAAGTCGACTATAAGTCTAAGATATGTGTGTGTGTATCAGGCTTTTGACATGCTATTTCACAATTACAAAACACATCATATCAACTCTCTTTGGGAAGTCTTGATCATGAAGAACTCTTGATATAGACGTGTGATAGAGCTCCAAATGAAATGCTTCACAAATGTCTTCATCAAAACATGTTCCAACAATATCAACTCAATCACCTCTCACTAGAGGGATTACAATCAATGGAAGGTTTACAACTTGGTGACCTCAAAGACTACAAATAACTTCTTTTCCCATAAAAACAAAGATCCTAAATAGATAGGACAGTAGATAAGCTCAAGTGCGAGAAATCAAGGTGTTTAGAAATCAAATAATAAAGAAAAATACTTGGGAAAACAACTAGAATAGATGTAGAATGAAGAACAAAACAAATATCCAAAATCTCTATTTTTCTTTGATTTTTCTAACCCTTGAAAAACAAATAAAGATCAGATCTTTTGGCTCTAAAAATCTTTTGAAAACTTGTATTAAAATACTTTAGAAGATAGAAATTTTAGCTCTCAAAATTCTTATTGAAAACAAACTCAAATGGGGTATTTATAGCCCCTTTGAAAATCTGCCCGTTGGTAGCTGAAAAGGGCCAGAATGCCCTTCCGGGTCGGGGCCAACGGTCAAATTTTTGACCGTTGAGCCTAGCGGTCGACCGCCTGGTCGACCGTGCCAGATCCAGAGAGCAATTGCTCTCTGACCGGTCGACCGCCCGGTCGACCGGGCCAAAGTTCACAGTCGACCGCCCGGTTGACCGCCCCCACCAGAGAGTAGGTTGACTTCAGTCAGTCGACCGCATGGTCGATCAGCCAAGCCAACTTGGCCTTTGTGCACGTCTCAGTGCACATCGGTCGACCGGTCTGGTCGACCGCCAGAGCCTGACAGGTATTTTCAGGATTTAAAAATGGTCTTTAAACTTCAATTAAATCCCATAAAATCACATAAATTCCATAAAAATTAGTTCTTGTATTATCTTTGAAATACAAATATGTGTGACAAAAATTCAACACATATTTTAAACTATTTGAATCATTTTTGTGACTTAGAAAATTTGCCTTAAACCAAATTCTGTATTTTACAAAACTAAGATTTTTGAAATGGAAATCCGATTTTTTCAAAACACATGTAAATACAAAAACATGATATTTAAACAACTTTGAAGCATATAGTATATGGATAGAATCCAATATACATGAAAGAGATATATATCAATGTTTTTGACATTAAATCCGAAAATAGGTTTTGTCTAAATACAAAACTCCAAACACATGAATAGTGTATCAAAATAAGTTTTTCTAAGAATGAAGCATAGATGTATATAGATCAAATATAATATACATTAAACCATGTAAACTTGTTTTGATTCAATTCTATTCATGAAAATCAAGATCGGTTTAAACCGAAAACCAAAACCAATAAACATGAAACTTAAACAAGTGTGTGTGTTGTGAACTTAAGCATATCACACTATCTAACTTTACAATGATCTAAACAAACTATACTAAAACAAACCGAAGCCTTCTTGTAGAACGCCGTCTCCAAGTCGACTCGATCCAAACGCGATTCAACGAGCTTGACTCCAATCGAGTGCTAGATATGAACTTGACGCTCGAGTTCTTGAATCACCATGTGAAAGCTCCAAAGCACCTTTGTTGAAGCTAATCACCTACTAATATCTTGATTAAATATCTGAAACCAAATATCACAAGATTATTAGTAAACTATAACTATATGAGTTAATCATCATCAAAACTAGAGTGGAAGGCCTCTGGGCCAACACGTTAGCTTTCTTAATAACTAACAGCCTGAATTACTGAGAAATCTAAAGGAAATGCAAATAGAAGTCAGACTAAATGGTTCCACCAAAATTTCAATTAATTGAATCAGATGGGTATTAATTTGATTTATATGATAAGATCAAGGAAGCATATCAAAAAGATGATACAATGAGAATAATATAAGAAAAAGTACAAAGAGGAGAAGCCAGTGTTTTGTTATTGATAGTGATGTGTTGAAGTTGGACACTCGTTATGTGCACTACAAATGACTAAACTCAAGGTGAGAATCCTGAAAGAAGCTCACTGTACTCCATATACAGTACATCCGGGTAGCACCAAAATGTTTCAAGACTTAGGTCTAGCTTTTGGTGAGATGGAAAGAAAAATAGTATAGCAGGTTTGTGCAGAGCCAACAAATAAAAGCTGAGTATAAGAGATCCCTAGGATTATTAATACTTTGCCAATTTTTGAATGGAAATGGAGCCATATCGCCATTTTAATATACATATTTTTATAATCATGATAAATGCCTAATTGCTTGGTTAACAGATTATGGTAGGAAAAAAATCCCAAAAATAGGACCTCAGCCCACAAACATAAAAGAAGAAAAGGTGAAAATGGAGAGAGAAAAATCACATTCACAGTGACGTATTTTCACGTGGAAAACCCGAGAATGGAAAAAGACCACAAGGAGAAGAGAGGATACATTAGTCTTTAAGAGAAGGATTACAATAGTGTGTTACAAGTGATCGGGGTGGTCATTTTTCTCCCTCTTTCTCGTTTGAGAAGGGGTATGTATACAAGTTGAGAGATGATGTCGAGATTGCTAGCATCTCGGGTGGTTGTAACATACGATCTTTGTGATTGTAACCGCCTCCCAACTGTAAATATGGACCTGATTTGATAAAATAGGTTGATTTTCCAAAATGCCCTTTGTCACGGGATAAGGCCGTGATTTGAGGGAGGCTGAAAAATGGCCACTACACAGACAATTGGGGATAGTTTCCATAGATAATCTATATAAGAATGATGATTTTAATTAGATTAGTCCACTAGCACACAAATACAAGAATATATACACACATGCATATTTAAATGAACACAAGTGTTTTATGAATATGGTAAATAAATTATGATATGTGTGTGTGTGAGCACGCGCGCATGTATATTAACCAAATAAGTATGTGTATATAAATATATGAACTTAAATATATGAGTGCTAACATATACTAGTATGAGATGTGTTCTTGAAGAAATAAAAAAAGGAAAGTAAATAATAATAAAACTTAAACTAATGAGAGGTAAATCCATATTGGGAAAAAGGATTAGGATTGAGTTGGAGATGGTGAATGTGAGGAGAAAGGCTAAGATCTACAAGAAATTTTGAGGAGAGAGGTGGCAAGAGGAGAGGAGCTCAAAAATTGGTTTAAAAGGAAATTGGAGAGAAAATTCTCATCTCCTCTCTTGTTTAGCGCAACCCACTCAATCCATCACCTTCCACACTCTCTTCCCCTCACAAAATTCCTCTTTCCTCTTTCTCTTCTCCTTGTAATATCTCTAATAGTAATACTATTCTTCTACTTTTAAAGTATTTAATTTAATTTACTGATTATTTTTTTATTATTATTATTAATTAATTTGATTCATAGTTATTACTATTAAATCTACAAATTTATTTTAAGATAGTAAATGACATTTTGGCTTTATATACTATTATCATTATTTTATCAATATTTTTAATTATTACCATTAGTGTTATTATTATTAATATGTTAGTGGTTATAATTATTAATAGTGTTACTATATTATTATTATTATTGTATGGTTAATTATTATGAGTATCATTATTAGTGTTACTAATTACAATTAATATTACTAATAAATTCTTATTTTTTAGTTACTACTATTATTATTGTTATATTATTATTAATATTGTTCTTATTTCTTTTTCTCTCTTCTTCCTAGCCTTTCCCCATACCCATTCCTATTTCTCTACTCTATTACTCGTTATCCTTTTATCCCCATACTCATGATCCTACCCAATAGTATCAACTTTAACCCGAACCCAATTAGACCAAAACCACTACCCAATACCCATTAACCTATTGATCCAAACCCCCATATATAATCTTATCATATATTTCTTACCCTAAACTATTCCTGATCTTTTTCTTTCACAATCCAGCCGCCAACAACAAACGCAACTCCCAACCCCCTGCCGATCTCCCTGGAAAAGACCAGATCACACCCTTCTCCTCTTCACAGCCAGAGCACCAACTGCCTAACCGGAGCCGTCGCGGCCTCGTTGCCATGCCGCACCTCGACGCTGGCACAGCAGCAGCACCATGGTCTTCCCTCCTCCCAACCTTCTCCTCCAGGTGTACCATGCCCATCTTCTCCCAGCGCCCTTTCCCTTTGGCTCCTCCTCCTCTCCCCTTGGCGCACACCACGAGCAGATGGAAGCCTAGGCGCCCCCTCTGCGCGGCAGGCCACGCAACAGCCCTTGCGCTCCTCTGTTGGCTTGGCTGGCCATGGCCGAGTGGCTCCACACCTCGGCCACGGCGGCATCCTCTCCACCACAGAACCCAGCACGCACCCCGCCCACTTCCCTGGGCGCCTACTCCTCCCCTAGGCTGTGCATAGCACAGCCCACAACATCTACCAATAGCAGCCCACGGCTGCTCTCCTCACGGCAGCACAAGCCACGCACCCTCTTGCATGCATGCGTGAGTTTCTTTCTCCACCACTCTTATTATTTGTGCAATGTATAGTGTTTGTAAATAAATAGGTGTTGTTGATTATTATGTGAGTGCTATATTTATTTGTGTGGGATGTCATCTTTCTTCTCTTCTTGGGGACACTGTTGATCGCCGTCGGCGAGTGCGAACGCACCCACGCCTTCACGAGGACCCTCTATCCAATGACACCCTCGGGCTCCGACGCCTCCGCCAGAGCCTCTGTCAGTACGACGCAAGTCGCCCTGAGGTTAGTGCTATATTTATTCGTGGGGGTAAAAGGTAATATAGAGAGTTTGTTAAATTGTGTAGGGGAGTAAACTTGTAATAATGGGAAAGTTGTTTAAACGTGTGTGGGTGTTCAGTTAATGTGAAGCATGAAATGGGTGCATGTGTTATAGTATGATGTATGTGTGCGTGAGTGTTTTTTTTTCATGTGCCTGAATTTGTGTTTATGTACTGATTATACCATATATTGCATTTTATACCGCCTTTATACCTTGCATATTGCATATTAAATATGATTTTTAACCCATGTTTTCTCTAATTTTGCAGATCTCCACTTTAAAGAGGAAAAGTAATAACCACCTTAATTAGTGATATAATTAAGGGGTTAATTAAAAATAGCCAAAGAATCAAATCAGATCTCACCAAGATCTGAGCACCAACTGCAAGATCCAACCAGTCCACGTGGCCAACAACTTAACCACCAGATCCACCAGAAAGATCCGAGCCAACGGCCCAGATCTGGCGGCAATCTGGCGGCAATCGCGGCAATTCGAGGGCGTTGGGCCTCGGATTTCGTGCCAACGGTTAAGATCTGATGAGATTCTCAACTTTGCCTATAAATACC